>KZ825639.1:0-54364 GCA_003184685.1 Aspergillus indologenus CBS 114.80
ACATCTTTAATAATAAATAAGAAATGAATACTCCAGTCATGGCTGCTGAAGCCGTGTGCGCCGTTGATAAGCTCTATCTGATTGTAGAAGCTTTCACGTTGAGACCGTAGCGCGAGTATGAGGTCATATAGCGAGGAATTTGGGGTCCAACCAGACCAGATCAATTGCTGCAAGGTTCGCAGTCAATGTGATGGGGTTGATGGCAAGAAGAACAAGAAATGCTGATGCGCTGGCCGACGGGGGGGGGAAGCCTTGAAGAAATAGGCATGTATTGAGGGGCTCTGAGAGAGTGGCATGGTGAAGTCCACAGTTGATCTAGAAGCGACGTGAACGATCGATGACGTTTATCGGCTGCCCGTGGAGACATCCGGAACAATTGGCCAGTTGGCGTTCCCGGGGCTGGTTCCAGGCCAGCCAGGCACATCACCGGCTTTGTGCCTGAGGAACGAACCACCAACCCACTTGTTGGGTCTTTCTTCTCTCTTTCCTCCGCTGGTCCAGGTTGATAGTCAATTTACCCCTGGCACATCACCAGAGACATCTATCCCTCTCCACGAGAAAACAAATCCCCAATCCGTATCTACTTAGCACACGAAAGGCCGAGTTCACATCGACTAGCCTCTATACTTCCCCACGGGTACTGTCTGTCTTCCGTCGCAGCCAAGCCACAACCGCCCCCAGTCCGGCCGTCCGTCACATGAAAATCCGACTCACCCGCACACGCACATGATAATCTCCTTTCCCCGCGAAACTCAGGACAACAAACAACAAATCGCATCTAACTCTCTTACACCAATCTCAGACATCAGACATTTGAAACCTCTACCACAGCTGAAACAAGAAAGGAAAAGGGGGGAAAAAAAAGAAAGAAAGAAAGAAGCTAAACCCCTTTGAACCCTAAGAAACGCATAACCCCCCCACCCCACCACTATGCCATCTGCACGCCCACCGGCCTCCCTGGCATCCAGCTCCTCCGAAACCTCCTACTCCCCCTTACCGAACAGCAGCGGCGCACCGGTACCCCACGATGAACCCGAGGACCGGTCGCCTTCCACCACCCCAACCGGCACCTCTGCATCCAAACCCACCGCTGCTGGCGCACAGGAGAAGGAGAAGCCGCGACTGACGGAACAAGAGAAAAAGAACAACCATATCGCCTCGGAGCAGAAGCGCCGCGCCGCGATTCGGGAAGGGTTCGATCGGTTGACGGAGCTGGTCCCGGGCCTGGAGGGGCAGGGGCGCAGCGAGAGTATCGTGCTTCGGAAGACGGTGGATTTCATCCAGCTACAGCTCCAGGAGCGACAGGAGTTGTTGGCGGAGATTGAACGCCGGGGCGGGCATATTGAGGATGCCTTTCGGGTCTGACCTAGGTGGTTGGCGGACTGTATATGAGCGATGCGACTATTGATGACGATGATGATTACGATAACTATACGGGGGAGGGGGGAAGCGGCATGATTGGGAGATATGAAGTAGCTTCAGCTTTGTTGGATATCAGAAGCTGAACACCAAGGAGAGGAAGGTGCAGTCTGGCACTGCTAGTTTGCTCAATGTTCCGGTGGGATGCTATACGAGAACTTGGCTGGTTGCACAGCCTTTCTGTCCGGCGCTTCACGGTTTGGTCGCACCTACTGGGGTCTCTTATCACACACGACGCTTCTTCATGGCGTGGAATTGTATGGTGTTCGGCGTCAAGATTGATTCCTAGGTTGGCTTTGTGTAGGGCATTGACGCTGCGGAATCGCAAACGAGAGTCGGTGGGTTTCATGTGGCATTCTCTGAAGGGTACTCCGTATTTCCCTGAGGATACAGCTGTTCTGTTGCGGGTCAACAGATTGCAGCGACCATTATATGTCCCTAGTGCAATTCAGAGCGAATATGATCATTCTGCAAGAGCAACACCAGTGAAAGCGAGAACTCTCCATTTACACAATGATGCACCCCATTACAATACTACGCAGCATGGGAGATCGCATTCAGATGTGACACAACCTAAGTGGGACAACAGCCCAGACAGCCAACCCCTTGCCTGTTCCCTGCATTGACTGATTGATAGACCCCCCCTCCCATCTGCCGTGATTGACCGCCTAGATGGACGATCCCGATGACCAAAAGCCTCAAAATTCGTCCGAATGCGGGAAACGCTCAGCCAACTTGGGAAATCCATCTACACACCAAGACTCCTTTCAATCTACTTCCACTCCCCTACCTTTGATCGCGAATATAAACACCACACCACCCACCCCCCCAACCCCGCCAAAGAGGCGAGCCCATCATGTCGGACAGCAAACAATCCCTCCTCCACAACCCTCCGGACCCGACGGACCCGCCGCCGGCCTACGACGACACGACCACCACCACCACCACCACGGGGACCAAACGCATGTCGACGCTGCCGCGACCGCCGCCGCTGGCGCTGCCGATCCTGAACCACCTGCGCAGCCAGCGCGTGATCCTGGCGTCGGCGTCGCCGCGGCGGCGGCAGATCCTGTCGCAGCTGGGGCTGCCGAGGCTGGAGATCATCCCGTCGAACACGGCGGAGGACTTGCCGAAGACGATGGAGCCGTTCGAGTACGTGCTGGCGACGGCGACGGAGAAGGCGCAGGCGGTGTACCGGCAGGAGATCCTGAACGAGGCGAAGGGCGAGCCGGGCCTGATCCTGGCGGCGGACACGATCATCGCCGACACGGCGTCGGGCCGCATCCTCGAGAAGCCCCGCTCCGAGGCCGACCACTTCGCCATGCTGAAGGCCCTGCGCGACGTCGGCGAGCACAAGGTCTACACCGCCATGTGCGCCATGGCGCCCCTCGTCAGCGCCCGCGACCCCGGCTACGCGCTGGAGACCGCCCTGGAGGAGACCGACGTCAAGTTCGACCAGGGCGTCACGGATGAGCTGCTGTGGGCGTATGTGCGCACCAGGGAGGGCGCGGATAAGGCCGGCGGCTACGGGTTGCAAGGGCTGGGGTCGATCTTGGTCGAGAAGATCGACGGCAGCTGGGATAATGTGGTGGGGTTGCCGTTGCGGTCGGCGTTGCAGTTGATGGAGAGGGTCGTGGCCAAGGCGGATGATGATGATCGCTTGTCCGGTGGGGAGGAGGATTTGTTGGAGGATGAGGAGGAGTAATTTTGGTGCAGTGGAAAAAGGGCCATCCATCCGCTGTTTGGACCAGCCGGCTGTGGTGGTGATTGGAAGAGGAACAAACATTTTCGAGATATCTACGTGACTTATTTACTTGCCTTACCTTGACTGGGCCATACAGTTGAATCTTGCGCTGGGCGTCGAGATAACAATAGAGCGAGAATTACGGGTGAAGAGAAAAGGGAAATAATTAGAACAATCGCAAACCAGATCAATCACATACACGAGACACTCATTTTATGCTCCAGGGTAGTCAAGATTCCAGTACTGGCGTCTACCAGAAGAAAAAAGAAGACAGCATATACATAGGCAAAAACGCCTTAAACAAAACAAACATCAAACAAGAACACCACCCCGAATTTATGCCTTCCACACCCTGCGGATAGCCTCCGTCACACCCACATCGTTCGTCTCGAACTCGTACAGACCAACGGCTGTGCCGAGCGTGAACGCACGCAGCAGCCACTTCATGAACGCGGCAGTCTTGGGCACACGGCGGACAGGGAAGTAATCAGTGATAGAGGCGCTAGAAGGCGAGGGTTAGTTTCCTGGCTGATTCAGGCAAAAGACGACAATGTAACAGGAACGTACTCGAAACCGATGTGAGAGTGAACGACAATAGCGGAGCAGATGACAGCGTCCATGACGGGGCTCACAGAGCCGGCGGCGAAGGGAGCAATGCAGAGAGGGACGAGGGACGCAGAGACGAGTCTAGACATAAATCATCAGCGCTATGTTCCAATTTTGTTGATCCCGGGTATCCGAATCGACGCACCTCTCAAAGGTCCAGTGGTAGCTACCGTGGACGGGGTGGGAGTGAGGAATGGGAGCAGGGTCGTTCACTAGAAGTCGAAAAAGAGCCAACGTTAGAAAAGTCATGTCCTCCGAACCGTCCGTGGTCGTCATCGATGCGCTGCGGAGATTCGAACAGAGAAACTTCGATAGACCCGAAGCTCTTCAACGGCCAACAAAACTATCTTCTCATTGCACACCGACTTCAGGCTCGAGAAAGGTTGATCGATAGGATAACATACTGGTTCCCTGGATGGACTCTGTTTCATAGATCCGTTAGCATCACCATACATTTCATGAGTTCCGATCAATCGCCCCCCCATGTCAATCCCCCACAAAAGCTCATCCACACCCCCGCACAATCTTTTTGGCAGCCAACAGCCACACACAAGACTTTTTTCTCGGATATATCGCGGGCGACTCACGAGGCAGAGGAGGCAGAATCTGCTTGTTGGCAGAGGCGTGGAAGGCCACGACCTGCGACACGCCGGCGGCATTCTTCGAGGCCCAAGGGGCGCGGAAGGCCGACAGGCAGGACTGCCGGAGGAGGGGCGACTGGCGCGCAATTGAAGCCATTGTGATAATTGAGGAGAGGAGAGTCGGATTGCAGCGAAAAAAAGGAGGGTGAGGATTGGTGATCGCGGTTCGACGGCGCTACAGCGAGACAAGAAGTTGAAGTTGAGACTCGAGGCTCAGGATGGAACCTCGGGAGTCCGATCGGGAAACGGTCATCACATTGTCGGGTCCGTGATTGGTGCGTCGCTCTCCGCCCAGCCGAAAATGGCCGACACCCGGCAATACTATCTACAGCTGGAAGATGCGCAATGATGCTGGTAAGATGGGGTAAATCGGCTTATCCTTCTTGATACCAATCATCTAGGCTGCTCTGGCGTCTGGTACAGACCGCCTCGAATAAGACGGTAGAGAGGGGATGGGGTGGCTACAGGGAGAGCTGTGCGAAAGAGTGTGCATATATTTCTGCCTCAGGCGCAAAAGCATTCTTGTTTCCCGAAGCAGCCGACGAGGAAAAGCTACTTACTAGGTACGGAGTACCTGAGCTCTTGTGACGCAGGTTCATTGATCATGTGCGTATTGAATGTACCTTGGTCTCAACAGTTATGAAGCAGAAGAGAAAAACAAAACAATAAGTCAGCCCTGCGACCGTATATGCTGATGTATGATGCTGACTGGAGATGTATCTATCTAGGTAGGATATCAAAATGACAAAAAGACTAAGCGATGCACCCGATGGGGATTGAACCCATGACCTTCGCATTACAAGTGCGACGCTACTACCACTGAGCCACGAGTGCAAGGATATCTACTTCGTGCTTACACATTAGCAGTCATAAGTGCTCTTCCTCTTACCCCTCGCATTAGGTCTAGTAGCCAACAGGGAAAAGTTTCAGCACGTAATCTACATCGTTGTTTGACCTTATCTTACAGGTGATCCAATCTGAAAATGTCTATGAGATGGAATTTTGCACTCTAAATTTTATCTGCGACCCAGCCGTCTACCGTTTTACCGTAGTAGATAATAGTACAAATCATCCAGAATAGAAACACACATGGTAAAGAAAATAATGGTACTGGGTGCTTGAGGATATTATACGAGAATGATGAGAATAAAACAACCAACCGGTTCAATGACCAAACCGCGGAATCTACTCGCGGGAGATCATGTCGTCACGAGCAGGGCCGGTACCGATCCACTTGACCGGGATCCCACCAAGACCGCGCTCGATGTACTCGATATAGGCGCGGGCGTTGGGAGGCAGATCTTCATACTTCTTGATACCCATGGTCTTGCTCTTCCAGCCGGGGAGAGTAACGTACTCGACCTTGACCTTCTCCAAGACCTCGGGATCGGCAGGCATGGTGTTCTCCGTGCGGGTGCCGTCAGGAAGGATATAAGCAACACCGACCTTGATCTCGTCAAAGTCATCCAGAACGTCCAACTTGGTCAAGTTGAGAGCAGTGTAGTGGTTGATGGCCTGGGAGTAGCGGCAGAGGACCATGTCAAACCAACCACAGCGACGACGGCGACCGGTGGTGACACCAAACTCCTTACCAACACCCTGCAGCTTGTCACCAAATTCATTCAGCTGCTCGCTGGGGAAGGGACCCGAGCCGACACGAGTGGTATAGGCCTTAACAACACCAATGATAGAGGTGATGCTGGTGGGGTTCAAGGACAGAGCCTGGACAGCACCACCCAAGCCGGTCGAAGACGAGGTCACGAAGGGATAGGTTCCGTGATCCAGATCAAGCATCAGAGCATTGGCACCCTCAACCAGAGTGTTGGAGGCATCCTTGTACTTCTGCAGGAAGGCCAATTGGTCGACAATGTAGGGACCCAGGCGTTGGCGGTACTCCTATGAACGGGCCGTCAGCATCATCGCCCGCACGACGCTCCAGCAATAACAAAAGCTTACCTTGAAACGCGCAAGCTCCTCCTCAACGTCGTAATCCAAGTCGCCAAAACGGGCAGTATATCCCGCATGCAGGGAACGCAACTTGCGCTCGAAAAGAGCCTCGTCCAAGATCTCGCCGACACGAACACCGCGACGAGCAGCCTTGTCACTGTAGCAAGGGCCGATACCCTTACCAGTGGTGCCAACCTTGCGACCACCGAGCTTGGCCTCTTCCAGGCCATCCACAACGGAGTGCAGGTCGAAGCAAACGTGAGCCCTGTCCGAGATGAAGATACGCTTTCCAGCGGTGGTCAGACCCTTAGTCTCGATAGCCGCCAGCTCCTTGAAGAAGCTGGGGACGTGCACCACAGTTCCTGCGCCAATGAGGTTGACACAAGAAGGGGAGACCAGTCCGGAAGGAAGAATGTGGAAGTCATAAGTCGTAGAGCCATGAACGATAGTGTGGCCCGCGTCTAAGTGCGCCCATAGTTAGATTGTATTCCCGTCAATCGCCGGTGAGCGCGTTTGCAAGGTGACAGAAAAAAACAAGTGAGAGCCGTGACAAGTACTGGGGGGAAAAAAAACTTACTGTGGCCGCCAGCGGCACGGCAGCAAAGCGTAGCTTCCTGCGCGAGCATATCCGTAATCTTTCCCTTTCCTGTTTTCAATTGATCTGATGTCAGCGTGCATTCATTGTTGGCAGAGTGGATACCGCAGGCAATGCAGACTGGCAGGGGTGTTTTCTCTCACCTTCATCACCCCACTGGCTACCAAGAACAATTGTGACACCCATTGTGAATGTGTTGGTTTTGTGATATCTGAAGATCTAAAAGCAATTGAATACTTCGATCGTGAGGACTCCGTGAATCTGCAACAAGGGACAGAGATGGAGGGAGGAACGTCTGGAGGCGGGGCACGATAGTGGGTATGCGGATGAGTCAACGGATGAATCCGGCGTCAGTTGGACTGGCAGAAAGGGGGATTCTGTTGAAGAGGGGTTGATTGTTGTGGTAATATGTTAAAGAACACCAGAGGATTTCCAATATATACCAGAGGTGACTGGAGCAGCGGCGAAGAGTTCGCGACCGTCAAAGACCAAAAAGCCGAAAAAAAGAAACGGAGGGGAAGGTCTGCGGAGGGGAAGATGATATATAGCACACTCTCTGCTGGGCGGGGCTGCCGGTGACTCCTCGATCGGTGCGTGGCCATTACCGCGGGCACCTGGTACCATACCGTACCTCCAGCGGGCCAGCAACCTGTGCCACCCGCACTGGTTCATCGCATCATGCCCCCGTTTGCCGGTAATTTCACGTTACCGTCTCTAGCCCCCGCGGCGGGAGACCCCGCCGTATGCGGTATTTGCTGCTCGGGAGCTCAAGTGCTCTCATCCTTTTCCCTCTGGTTAGTCGGGGACTTCCGACCGGTATCGGGATAGAGTTAGGGCTTGGGGCTCGGGGCTGGCAAGTAGGGCCTCTGCAGATCACGATTGAATATCAAGAAACAGCGAGATCACCGAGAGCTAGAGTTGGAATCGAAGGTTGCAATTCAAATACGCTTCCAAGGATATATCCATGGCCTTGGCAAAAGAATATGATACACGGGATATCATCAACTAGCTAACAATCACTATAACGCCAACGCCCTAAACCAATGCATGCATGTGTGCGTGTGACCGTCGCCGAGAGTGATGCTGAAATGTGGCCCAATACCTCATAAGTCATACTCTGCCTGTTGATCTCTATAGCATCTTCCCCCCCGACATGACCCAATCGCGCAGGTCTCCGAGCTTGGAGATGCAGTCGTAGTGCAATTCCCGCGCCACCTCCCAGTGTTTCCAGACCCTAAGATCCTGATCCAACGCGAGCTTGTACGCGTTGTAACCCCCCTTTGCGCTGCCTGCCACCATGGTGTCACTGCTTGCTTCGTCTAGTCCGTCCTCTGGGTCTAGCTTGACCTTGGCCGCATCCCCAATAGCACCAATCCAATTTGGAGCCATACCCGTCTCGGTGGCCTCCTGACGTGCATTAAAGTGCTGTAACATGCGACGATTAAAGGCATTCCATTCAGACGTGTATACCGCCATTTCTGCGGCGTAACGCTCCCACGCTGCGCGAGATAAGCCCATCTGCGCGGAGCCCGCACTGAGAGGGATCAGTTCAGGCACAGTCGGCCGTTTTGGCGGTCGAGGCAGGTCCAAGTCGCGAGGACGGGCGTTGCGCACCGTCGTCTTGGGGAAATTGGCACGAGACTCAAACGGCAAAGTAACATGGATGTCCTGAAGGTCTTCGATGCCCCCGTTTGTGGTTTGTGTGAGAGGAACCGTCTTGCTCAAGTCCTCGAGATTGAAGTTCTTGGCGTTCTCTTCCTTCTGCTCTTCCTTTGAAACTGGCACTGTCTTGTTGACTTCCTTCGTCTCATCCAATCTTTCCGTGGTCATGGGAGGTGGCGTGTCATCGAGATCCATTGCTTCTACGCCCGCATCCCCCGCTTTGGCTGTTTCCGGGGTGGTATTTCCGTTCATAGTTGTTGGTATCTCGTCAGCTTCAGCCGTAACAGTAGCTGGCTTAGGAGTAGGCCGCGTCTTGGTCGCCGTCCTTTGCTTGCGGGGACTTCTCTGTCGCTGGGCAGGGGCCGTCTGTGTCTGCTGAGCCCCTCCATTCTTCGGCTCGAATGACATGTTCTTGAACATCTCGGTCCATTGATCAGCAGGGAACCCAAATTGGGCGAAGGAAGTCGGCTGAGGCTCGGGTTCGGGAATGGGTCCCTCATGGTCATGGTTGGGCGCATCGGCAGAGTGTCCTTTCCTTTCGGTCTCCTCTCGACTCGCTGACCGTCCTCGCCCATCCTGATTCTGAACACCACCGTCGAAGAAAGCGGCTCCATTCCAATTCTCGGCGAAGAAGGTGTTTCGCAACTGCTCATGACTGCTGCTCTTGAAGCTTCTGTTTCGTGGGACGCCATTCTGCTCGGGTTCTTGTTGTCTATGCGCCAGAAGTCGTCAGTTCGGAGATTCATGGGTCACAAGTGTACCACATACGAGTTCAGTGGGCTTTTAAAGCCAAAGATATTAGGCGTATCAAAGGGGTTGTTTGCTGATGTGGTATCATTTGTAGTTGGCCCTGCTCACGTGTGTTGTTAGCACTCATGAATGCTTTAAAAGACATTATTCTGCCCGTTTAAAGATCACCAGAGCACAGTTCTAGGAAAGAGGCGAAACTCACTGGACCCGGTCTCCGGGGCCTGCTCTGTGTGAAAAGCAGTGAACTTCTTGTGAGGGTGCAGCCTGCTTTTGGGGACTGCCTTCGGCTTCCGTGCCAGAAACTCCTCCTCGTCATCCTCATCAAGATCACTAGAACTGCTCGTGAACGAATAGTTTGTGTTCTTATCTGCTTTAAATTTCGGGCTAGCGCTACGATATCGTCCGCCTTCGGGGGGAGACGGGCTAGGTGGGTTGGTCCGGGAGCGAGGCTTGGGACTTTCAGTTGAATCCCGCGTACTCGCAGAGCGCCCAAGGTTGGCGCTGTCAAAGAATGTTCTCTCTCCTCCAGTGCTAGCATACCTGCTTCTCATTCGTTCAAATTCGGGCGTATCTGTCCCGTTAGTGGCAGTCTTCTTCGCCGTCGGCGACGGCGCAGCTCCAAAGTACGCATTCGAATTCTGTGAGCGCTCGTTTCGACTTGTGTATGAGGAAGTGTGTGTAGCCATAGGCTCATCGCCGCCCGCGGCGTGCGGAGCGAACCCCTGCTTCTTCTTCTTGGTTTGGGCCCGTGAAGCCTCTGGGTTCTCCGACTTATTGGATGTCCTGAAGTACTCGAAAGCGGACTTGGGCCTTGCCGACTGCGCATTCGCCTTGGTGGGTCTAGGCGTAGCTCCGTTGTGTCCCGCGCGTCCGGTCCGGGGGTCAAATGATGACCATCCGCCTGGCATGCCGTTTCCCTTCATGTCCTGGAATCCTCGATATGCGTCGGCCCTTGTCTGTCCCTCATCGTGCGCCTTCTCCCATGGCTGTTTCGGCGCCGCGCGTGCATAGCTTGCATACCGTTGGGCGCCGCTCGAGGGCCCCGCATGGAAGGACTGTGGACGTGTGGTAGAATGTGGCTTCGTAGGTGCAGGCTTTGAGGAATATGTGGAGGATTGGGGGGTGGAAGTCGTCTTTCGCGGAGTGGTACTCTTAGCGGGGCCGTAGAATTTGCCGTACCCAGCGCGCAGTCGGTCCGTGTCATACCGCAATCGTTGTTGGGGGTCGATGAGGATCTCATGAGCCGCTTGGATGGCCTGAAACTTGGCGATGAAATCCAGCTCGCGGCCAGGATTCCTATCGGGATGGTACTTCAACGCTGTGAAGTGTCAATACAGCGCACCCAGCCAGGTTGACAATAAGGCCTTGCTCCCACCTAATTTTCGAAATTGCCGCTTGATTTCCTCCGTCTCTGCACTGGGAGTGAGACCCAAGTCGGCGTAGTAGTCTCTCCGCACGTCTGCCTTAACCATCTTGAGAGGACGGCCGGGCCTGCAATTGTTTGCTTCTCGCCGAAGGACTGTGTGCCACTAGAATCACGCCAAGGTTTGACCGTGCTGTACACATGACCTCTCGCGGCGAGCAAAGGACTAGATTCCGAATGGCCCTCCAAGTGAAAGAGCGGTAAAGGACCGACTAGAGATATATGAAAGGAGAGAGAAGGGTGGAACAGTTTAGCGATCGTTTGCAGACGAGGGATCGAAGTCGAGTTCTGTCGGCTCGGAGGTTGCTGAGGGGAAAAGGGACAAAAACAAAGCAATCAAATCGTCGCTGATTAGCCTTAAAGGCCCTAGTTGGTGCCATGCAGGATTAGCCCAGCCCTTGGGGAAATTTCCCAATATATGTAGCAGTACAAGAAACAACTACTTACCTCCTGCGTCTCTAGTCCAAGGCTGGGGGGCAAACTCCTTGATGGGCGATTCAATAAATTCAACAAGAACTTTTTTCCCTATCGGACAGCGCGCCGCGATAAAGCGTTCCGAGCCAACATGATCTCCCGGAGCAACAATGCGATCATCCACTTCTGACTCCACAACGACCGAACATTCGAGGTGGCTATTTTAGGTAGCAAGGAAAGAACGAATAAATGACAGAGCTAGACAGAGCTAGACAGAGCTAGACAGAGCTATTGTCAATATAGCACAGTTGAATCCAGATGAAGTAGTTTCAAAGATAAAAAGAAGGAAGGAAGGAAGGCAAGAAAGAAAGAAAGAAGAAACCTCAAGCAAGGCACACGACGAAGACTACACGAGACGAGACAGTATTGGAGGGACTGACGGAGAACAGTTCGACCTCAACTCGTTTCAATCGATTCTTGAGTCATACGTTGGACTTGAAAGTGAGGTATATCGGTGAAATCGATGTAGTGTTTGCAATCGGGAGAGGGCGACACAGAGAGACTGGATAGAAAGAGAGTCAAACGCTTGGACCAAAGGGACTCCGGGGTAGTCAATCAACATTACACGCCTCGACTAACGTTAGTTTGAGTAGGCGACTTGGCCCTCAGCCTTAGTTGGGACTTGTCAAGGTTGGCTTACTTCTAGTATTCCATTTACCGCCGCCAACTCATTGAACCCGGCTTCATTATTTGCTGCCCAATTTGGTATCCTGACTCGGCCTCACCTTTGCTCCACACTGACACCGAACTTTGCTGACCACCCCACTATCCATCTATCTATCTACCTATTTCAACATTTTGATCCTTTAGTGCGCTGGATAAAATCTGTATTGTCCTTTCGCTATCGGTCTATCGCTCTAGGCATAAGGGGCAACTAACTACTCCCACCAAAAACTAACGCTGATACCCCCGTGTAAGCTACGAACATAATGCCACCAGCCCACAGGTATATACAGGCACTCGCCCTCCTTGATGATCGTCTCGACGTACTCTGCCTGCAGGAATCCCGGCCATAGGTCCTCCCACTGTTCAGCCTCGGCCGGGGACATTTCAATGGCTGCCAGATCCACCTGCGAGGTATTCGACATGTCAATCGCTTGAGCCTGCTCATCTTTCCTCGTGGCCATCTCTGGCGATAACGAGTCATCTGCGTTGATGGATGCAATTAGTTCCCTTTGAAGTTGGATGTCTGCTTGCCTATCGCCTTCATTGGAGATCTCGTCCGATGATCGATTCACAACCTCCGTTCCCTTCGGATAGATCTGCGAGGCTGGCGTATGAGGCGAGTAGAGTCGGACGTATTTTGCGCCCACCACCTGAACAAAGATGTTATGATATGGATCATGGTGCAATGGTGAAATGGTCCACGACGGTCCGATCCAGGTATTGATGTAGGGACCACTGGAGTCATCGTTCACGGAGTCATCGCTTGCGGATCCGGCCTCCACAGCGCCAGCATCAACCTGCGCCGAAGCATACATTTCTGTGTTTGTGATAGTTGCTCCCTGCTCAGTCTTTCTTTTCCTGGATTCCTCCGCTTCCAACCGCTTCTTCAGATACACGGGTGTACCCGGCTCTGGTCCCGGAGGATCGACATAGCAGTAATCAGGGATACAGATATCGTTCCGTAGAGCTGGAATCTGGGCCAACAGGTCATGCTGTGCCAGATAACCGGTGGGGCCATCTTGATTCCGGTCCCGATCCAGGTAATCGTCGACGAACTCGCTGAAGGGGATAATCTGCTGGCCCCAGTCGTCATCCGTGTAAGCTCTACCAATCTCCACGGGCACGAGTCTTCGACCATCGAACGTGCGATCAGCCCAGTAAGCACGGGAAGACCACGGCCGGGTCGTTAGGGCAGGCCAGTGTTCCACTGCATCAGTGATTACCAGGGGAGTTCGAGATGTGTAGATATGCGCTCTGAACTGCTCAAACGACAGCGCTGAGACGCGAGGAATGGGATATTTTATTTGAGGTGCTGGTGCTGCATCCGGGGAGAAGAGCGAATTGCGCTCTGTCTGTTTAGGTGCTGCATGCTGCAGTGTGGATCTAGTGGATGCCTGGAGGGCATTGATCAGGGTCTCGATAAGATTCTCGCGCAGTGGCGCGCCAGTCATGATCAGTGCTCGGTCGAGTAGGTGTATAGTGGGCGTAAGCCACGGAGCGTTGGATTCGATGCGAATGTCCTCGTCGCCTGCATGGTTCCTAAGTCTATAAAGTAGGCGGTAAAAATAAGACTCGTCCAAAGGGGCCGCGGCAGGAAATACGAGATTGGCGCAGACATTGAGACAGGCCTTCAGGATGCTGGCGTCCGTGTATAGCCGACGCCAGCACACGTCTACATCTTTGAAGGGGAAGACGCGCAGGTGGGAATCTGCTTCCTTGATTGCACCTTCGGGGTCCTGTAGCAATAGTTTGGAGAGGTCCTTTGAACGACCTGCGCGGCATCTCACGATGGGATCGTCCTCGTCAACTCTCCGAATGGACGTGATTGCGTGGAGGATGACTTTTGAAAGTGAGGCATTCATGACAACCAAGATATCCCTTTTGTGGTAGATGTATTGCGATCCAAGCGAAGGATAGAGACAATATTACTGGCCAATGGTGGAGAATGTTTTTGTTTTGTATTTCTTTTGGCGGTGGCCCAGCGCCCATGATGAATGATGTTTCCCGCAACTTCCTTTTTTTCTCCTTGACGGGTCGTCCGACGTCATGCGGGGACACTCAACACGACCTTTGGTACTCCGTACAAAGACGGCGGTCTTCAACTTTCAAGTACATTGCACTGGAAGCAAGATATATGATTTATGTTCCGGAGAAAAGCGTAATGGATAGCAGAGATAGTGTAGTTGCAAGCAAGGAAAACAATTGGCATAGCATGAGGTTTCCATTTACTGATTCTATATTTATATACATGCGCCCAGCCAGGTAGCGTGCTGTACTCGGCATACTCTGCACAGACGTTCAAATGAGCCTCTGTCAGTCACACAATCAACCCAGCAGTTCCATCACTAGTCGGGGAATGCGAGCAACCCCTTCACCCTTGATGGCGCTCACGGGAACAGCACAGACTCTTTCTTTCCACCCTTCTTGCAAGCCACCCGGGTGATCAGCCTCGCCCTTTTCCACGGCGGCAAGATAGTTCCGCAGAGCCTGAAACTGCTCCTGAGTCTCTGGGAGGTCAGCCTTTGTGGCCACGACAAACCAAGGCTTGGTATGGATCGGTGGCATTTTAAGCTCCGGGAGGGGATTGAGGTCTTGCTTGGGACTAGTGGAACTAGTGTCAGGGACCACGAAAGTAGGTTCCGGCGCTTCTTCCGACGAGAAGAAATCCGGTAGCTCGTCTACTGGTGCAGGCCATGCAAGTTCCTCAAGTTTCAAAGCATGTTCTGCTTCACGCATCCGTTGATATTCACCAAGCTCGAGCCATAAATTCTTGAGACCTTGAATGGGATCACCGACACTGAGGTCGACGACGAACGCAAGGATACCAGCGCGTTCGATATGTCGCAGGAAACCCAATCCTAAGCCGCGATCAAGGTGAGCACCCTCGACCAGACCCGGGATATCAGCAATCGTGAAATTCGTCCGCGGCTTCCTGCCTTCTAGTTCGACCAGAGGTCTTCCCTTGTGATTATCGATGACAACCGTACCGATATTCGGTTCAAGCGTCGTGAACTCCCAGTTCCCGACTCGTGTGCGACTATTGGTCAATGAGCGTAGCAAAGTGCTCTTTCCAGCATTGGGCTTTCCCACCAGTCCAACATCAGCAAGGAGCTTGAGCTCGAATTCAAGCTCCAGACGCTTGCCACCTTCCCCTCTGGACGCGAACTTCGGCCGGCTCATCGCGCGGTGCGCGAAGTGCGGGTTGCCCATCCCTCCCACGCCACCCGCCGAAAGCAACATCGGCTTATCCATGTGGTGTGAGAGATCAAGACTGATGGGCTGTTTGGGCTCCATGGAGGCGATGTGCTGCCGCCGCGGCGAAATTTTCGGAAAGACCGTGGTCAGATAATCGGACGGATTGGCTCCGGGGTACAAAACCCAGCGATCGCGGCGAATCGATGTGATGCCGAACTCCTGCTCCTCCTGCTCCTCCTCCGCTTCTTCGGAGCCCTTCATGCGCTCGTGTCGCTGCCGTAGTTCCTCCTCCGCGACCGGGTCGTACCGATCGACTTCGCGTACGACGGTACCCACAGGAACCTGGAGGAGTACATCTTCGCCGCGTTTGCCGCCCTTGCTCTTTCCCTGTCCGTTTTTGCCTCGTCCCGCCTTGATGACGCCTCTCCGGGCGAGCTTGTGTAAGCTGGTCAAGCCCTCAACGGCCTGGATGTAGATGCTCCCACCGCTGCCGCCGTCGCCCCCGTTCGGTGGGCCTTCCTCGACATACTTCTCGCGAAGAAACGAGACGCACCCATCCCCGCCTGAGCCTGACCATATCGTCGAGCGACACTTGTCTTGGAAAATAAACCGGGAGTAATCGTCCGGTAGCGGATTGAGATGGGAGGTTTCGAGAGGTTGTTGGTCGGGCACGGTGGCTTGGCTTACGGGCCGTTGTGAATCAGAGTTGGTGCTATTGTGTCGTTGACAATGCCTCAGCACGCAAGCTAATGCGATCGGTGTTTGATGTAGTCGGGCCGACCGCTGAGCGCCTGAGACTGGAAATGAGCGTAGAATGCATGTTCGTTGAGCGGCCATGATGAGCGTTTGAAAGTACTAGCGGATATTGTTCATTGTCAGACAAACACTTCACACTTGTGACTGAAGAAATTGCACAGTCAGTTGCGATTCATATTCTCCTTGGCTTTGGAGAACTATGAATTCAGTCGCGGATTTGTGATGTGTGCTTGGAGTTAGGCAATGGTCGATGCCTATGACTTCAGTGTCGTGGGCAAGGAAAACTGACGATCATGTGACGTTATCGGCACATGATGATAAGATCTACTTGGAGCTTTTCTCCGCTTACATGCTGCTAGTTTGTAGAGCAGCTAGACAACTCACCAGTATGATTGGAATGCCATCCTCGGACATCGATTTTAACTTATATCTGAGCTTATATACGGAATCCAGTTGCATCTTACAGCATCCAGGCTATGAAATACCCACCAGCTTCTGCACGATGCTCACGCTGCCACGATAGGTATATATCGGAGTAGGCTGCAGCTATGAGTACCTGGGATGTGCACGAAACAGAAAATATTCACAACCCTTTGGACTTCTAAATGGGCAGTGAGAAAGCCCATGCCAGTGGCAACACCTGCCTATACCCAAGCAAGTCAATTTTTGCAATCCTTCTATAAAATGGGCTTGTTGCAGAACATTGATCCAGACTTCCACAAACCCTGATTTGGAAAAAGGTAAGCAATCTTGTGTATGTACATACGGAGTACTGCCGCGAAAGATGAATACATGTCGGCCCAAATGGCAAAGCCCCTCGTCTACCCGCAGGACCCTCATATCGAATTGCGCTCGCATCTCTCTGACATTTTTCTCTACGCTCAAATTCTAACAGCGGTTTTAAGGCGGGGGCAGGCTTCGAGTACTTGTTGGGCTAGTAGGCTAGGAGAAGTTGCCTTCGAGGTGGACTATGCAGGACAGCATGTCTCGTCTGCACACCGTCTCGAGAAGGCATCGATGCAGCCACATGCTGAAGAATTCAGAGTAAAGCCGTGGTTGTAAAAGTAGCCATAATAGCCAGCCAGCAAACCCTCCCCCCTTTCCTACTCCAAGCATCGGTAAACCGGTAATAGTACGCATGGCTCCGAAATAGTGTTCAGGGAACAAAGAACGAAATCGATTATCGTTGCAGCGACGCCAGCAATTAATGGCAAGTGAGTCTTCCCTCGGTCCTCATAGCGCATTCCAAATCCACCAGCCGGGTCCAGAGGACAGTACCCGGGTGATAGAGCTAGCGAAATTGTTGAAGACGCAAGTCTGTTAACCTGTGGCGCAAAGACACACCAGTTAGCGACAGGTTATAACCCCGGCAATTGGAGTTGAGTCGGCAAATCGAGGCATAGTGGGAACATACGAAATGCATGACAGCAAGCCCTACAATATTGCTGTTATCGAGAAACAAAGAAAGTGTCTCACTTCTTGCTTCATTGCCATCTTGAACAAATGACCATGACCGGTAAGCAGGCAGCACAGTTGACGAGCAAGTCCGAGACGCTTATGCTGAGTGACACCATCTTTACTCACCGTGGACGCAAGAATGCGCGCGCGCGACTCGCGCTCTGGCTAATCCTTTTGGAAGGATTGATTTCAAACGATATAGCCCTCGCTCCCCCGGCACCATAGCAACCAAGCCACATGTATGCTGCACAGAGGGTCAGGATCTATGAGATTCTCAGATCGGTTGGTGAGTTCAAGTGTAAGGCAGCTCCCTCCTCGTCCTTTCCTGGAATCTGGACCGTTCCCCAGAGTGGCAAATAAGCGACAATAACATTGTGGAGCGCGACAAGTGGGCCGCAGCTTCGGACGTGTCATATTTGATTCGGGCCAATAGGCAACCTAGATCGGCGGGACAAAGGGACAAAACTGCAGCAGATAAGAAAGAAACCTCTATGCAGCAAAAAAAGTCAGTCAGGTGGGGTGGGGAGGAAGGGAGTGATAGGGAGGGAAGACCAGAGGGATCCATTCATAGAGTAATTCCCATGTTTAGGCCAGGATGGAAGTGGGAGGGGAGGGAGGGTGAGAGAATCCGCGGGTCCCCCGCCACTTCTCCAGGACCATCCGTCTCCTTATGGACCTATCATGAACCCTCCTAAGCAATGAGGGTGTCAAGATGTTCAAGATGTCATGATGACCAGCCTTGGGCCTGCGTTTCAGCTTTTCAACAAGGAATTCATACATTGCTTGTGTAGGGGCGGGAAAGTTAACCGCCAATGCCTGTCTACAGCTGATGCACAAAGACGAAGAACAATCAATCTGTCTATGTATCTAGAAAGTATAGTAGTCATGAACTGGACCTGGTCAACAGTCACCACAACCTGGTCTCTTCTTTGAATGTTAGTCTGGTTTGTTAGTTACATCTTGATCGAGCCGCTCTCACTTTCAGGTCCAGGTCAGACTTCCATGGCTGGCAAGGTATCTGCCTAACCGAAAGTAGATTGGTACTTTCCCAAGAAATGTCCACCAGGTACTTTGGTCCATGTTGTGCCCCCGAACGATCGGCTCCTCTGTCTATCCAATTTGAGTATAGAATGGCTTGTCGGCTCCAGTCTAGCTGCAGATGATCCATAAGTCATAGTATGAGTAGGGAAAAAAAAAGGCTCTTCTTTTCACTGACTCAGCAATCAATAATGACTAGTTGCTTAGCATTCTATAGTTATCACCATTGCAGTTGACGTATGTGCGATATGTATCTGATCGACCCTTTTCAGTCCAAGGATCAGTGGGGGTGTCTATTTTCTATTTTGATACCATCGAACTCAAGAGCCTAGGCTCCCGGATGGTAGAGCAACCCGTGCATGTATCGATACTGGGGAATGTCAACCCTGTCATGGCCAAGGGGGGTAAGGTACTCCGTAGATCGTAGACGGAGGCGGTTGCATCTACATCGAACCTGCATGTATTACGACGACTCGCAAAATCAAGGCTTTCGTTTCTTTGTCTGGAAGATAGAGATCTGCTCACGAATTCTCGATCAAGAAGCCAGCGCAGATATTGTCTTATTTGGTTCTTATTATCATCTCACCGATGCATCAAGACAATGCGGCGTGACAGAAACAAGTTGACACCGCATTGCTGGCTAGACCGGCGGTAGGACGCTTGGCTATGATAGCATAATTCCAACTCCCATTTAGAGTACAGCACGTGACATCACATGACTTGGATGAGTATACGCTCCTTCATAGGCAAGTGGTCGGACACCCAACAGGTGTCGGAGACAGCCTTGCTGTATAGCAATGCCCAAAGTATGTTTGGTGACTCTGGTTTTCTCGAGCCTTTGCAGTCGCATGTCACGATTCATGAGCCTGCATCGACGAGAGACGATTACCGGGTTAGGTAAAAGGTCCAAAGGACGAGCATAGTGTGAAAGTATCCGGTCAAGCAGCAATAACCTGTCGCACCACTGCTGAACTTGCTACGCAGTAGCAGTCAGGTGAGTCGGCTATGGAAGTGCCGTATGCGACGAGGGAGTTGTGCAACACGATGCCTGAATCCCGAAGACGTCAGACATTGAACAGCAGCAGGTGCTTGTAGGAATAGATGGCCGTGGTGGGTCAATAGATAGGCGGTGGCCTCCAAATAAGGCGAACGATGAAACAATCGAGCATGGCGTACGGAGTGCGTACATGCAGCTTTGTCTGCATGTATGCAGTTCATAGAGTAGCCCAGTCCCTCGGGCTCATGGTTCGGAGGGAATGTCCACATGCTGCCCTCCACCCTATTATGAGTCTTAACTTCTAAGCTAAAGTTACGGTAGGTTAGATAGTTAGTCCTGTATGTACAGTACTTTAGGTAGGTAATCCATAGTCGCTTGCGGTACCTGGAAAGGGCTGAACAAGCTAAGAATGAAGGAGCCGAACTGTGACAGCAATCGAATCAAAAACCTCTCCGCCATAAGCGCAGCAATTCAAATGTACGGACTGTACTGTCACGATCTGGAAGCAAGTAACCGATCAACAGCGAATCTAGACGCGACACTGGTCCATCGCCTAGATAGAGATGGTGGACGATGGGTCGACGTTCACACAGAGCTACCTGCATGACAATGCCATTGGTCTATAGTCTGTGAACGATGCGGCAGTAGTACGGTCGTCACGCAATTTACCAGTCGTTTTCTTTGTTCTCCATGGCGCGAGGGTCAACCGATGTGGATGGCCTGACAGGGCACACAAAGTACGCTTTCTGTGTTACGAATCCCAGCAAGGATTTTGGAGGAACCATGAAAGTGCTAGATTCCTAGCGACACTAATAATCCTGTCAGGGAGACTGTCATGCATTCGATTGATGTTCTGATGTACCAGGGTGGGAACGCCCACGTTGAGAATGAGTGGGTACGCGATCCTCGCGACCACTTTGTCTATCTGTACTTACATATGAACATATGTGACCAACTATGAGTATGACGGGAGTACTAGGTACTAAGTCACGGCACACCGCAAAGTAGGTTAGCTTGTTTGAACCCCTCTCTTTTCCCCCTCTCCTCTGATAATAAAGGATGATACATCCCATCCATGTCCCCGGACCAGCTTTGCCGCCTTCCTTGGATGAACAGCCACCGTTCGAACAGGCCTGAGGCTCCGCAGTGGAGGCGCCAGCCAAACAAAAGGAAGTTGGGCGAATGGGGTCGCGTTCCTGATACCGTCGGAAGGGGGAGGATTTGCTTCCCCTGCAGCTCACAGCTCACATGATCGAGGTCGAAAGCAGACGCAACCCTTCCCTCTCCGTCTTCCCCCCGGGACGGCTAGAAATGGTTCTAAGATGGGGCTAAGAAGTAATTAGTGCGCGGCGAAAAATAAAATAAAAAAGTCTAGTGTCTGGAAACGGGGTTAAAAAATGAAGGGAAAAAAAAAGCAAAAGGAGGTAAGAAAAAAAAAAAAAAGGCTAAAGTCGATCAATCATCAATCACGATGACTCAATAGTCTACTAAGTGATTGATGTTCTTTTTGAGGACTGGAGAACAGACCCATCCATCCTCGATCGTTATCCGTCGCCGCGGCACCGGATCCCAACTTCCGTTGGAGTAAGAAAGTCCCATTCCATTATTCTCCCCTTCATTTCTCTTTGAGATCCATCCCACCACCATCAGTTGGCTTCGCCACCCAAGAGGTTCTTTTGCAATTGTGACTGTGGCTTCGCTTGAAGAAGGGCGGATGGGCAGGTGCCGGTGCCAATGGACTCGCTACCTATCTACAGCAGTGCCCAATTCGGGATATTCCTGACGTATGACCTACCTAGCAATGTGGCTTACCTACCTAGGCTACGGAGCAAGTTATCGTACTGAGTACATGACGTGGAGACCTGAAGGTCTCAGCCAGACGGCTCGAAATGATCTAGACATTATTACACATGTTTCGGAGCCCGTCCTACGCTGACTTCGGCACTGGGTTGTCTTCAACGTACTGTAATTTGATCTTCTTTCGGGCCGAAATCTCTTTCATTGACCATGACCAAAGAAGTATAACGAGGGAGAAAGCAAAATCGAGTACGACCCTCGTTCTGATATGGTGGTCGGTATACGAGGTATGCATGGATGCTCACTGCCAGGTGCCGACTGTCTTCATTCCAATTTGGGTAGAAGAGGCCGCCGAGTGCACCAGTATCTATCTCTTCCGCCACGGCACACAGCCTCATTAGCGTACGTGGGGGATTGGGAGAGGGTGTAAGTCACACGACGGATTCAACTCGTGATGATACACTTAAATTATGCTGTTTGTCTACATCTCATCAGGTAGCCCAACCCACAAACCGGGTCAACAAATCAACATCTCCTTTGATGATTTTGATACGTGCGGGCGTTTAAACTTGGATCAGTTTTGCCCAGCCCCTCTTTAAGCCCACCTTGTTGTAATCCAAAGGATATTAAAATATCGTGGCTTAACTGATAACTACGAGTCCTCGTACGGAGTACTGTACATTACTTTGCAAAGCTAGCCCCCACAGGCATATAGTACAGTCTGCAAAGTACAATTCGGCCGTACTTTTTTTTTTCTCCCTAGCGCTATGCAATGGACGAGGAACCCCCCACCCCTGCCGAGTTGGCGGTAAAATGTGGGTGTGAGCATGTGTACATGCAAATTGTGACACAACGAATGAGGTCACGCAAATCACACAGAATAAACTAGATTTCCCGTGTGCAGTAACCGGGACGAGATATTGAAGAACTTTTTTTTATCCATTTTGGCTCCAGTCAAAATCTCATGTTTCACATTCTACTCGACATGACTAGTAGGGTGCGTTCGTTTATATTCATTGGCTCGGGGAAGACAAGCCGGTTCCATTCTTGAAATACCCATGGTTCCAGACAAGGTACGGCGGCTTCCGGTACTTCTTTTCCTTGGGAATAGAACATTTGCTGTGCCGTGTTAATGTGTACTCAATCTGACAGATTTGATTCGCGAGTTGACCAGTTTGCTCAAATTACTGACCTACTCTTAACTATAGCGAATAGCACTATACTAAGTAGTCCATCCTAGTAACTACCTAGTCTATCACGCAAAGTACGGGCATGTGGGCCAGTTTTTCTTGCCTCTTTCATGGTGAATCCCATACCCCGCCACTAAGTATCCGTTAAGGACCTTTTTCTTCCTCCTTCCCACTTTTCTTTGTTTCGATCGAAAAAAGTCCGTACTCCGGAACAGTGTCATCGCAACCGAAGCAACGTTGATCTCTGTATGGTCGAGGGCCGACACGGTGACTGAATACTATCAGCTTAACGTGGTACAAAGACCAAGTATGGAGTTCATTTGTGAATGGATTTGCACAGCCGTAAAAATAAGCAACACCGAAGATTTGCGTGCACATGCACTGTATACTGTAAGATATAACTACTGTACACTGCACTGTACACTGTACTGTACAGTACTTAGCCTAGCCGCATCGCTGATAAGCAGACCGCCCTCTCTGGTGTCCCCGCTAATCACTGATGTGAACTCACTTCCTGAATACTGGAGGATGCAAATAACCACGTTCCCAGTGATAAGAATAGGCACTTTAGTGTCGTCGACGACCAAAATTCCAAGAAACAACCTAGCTGAAGGGAGATCGAAGCAAGAACAAGGTTAACTCGACCCGCCACACCCGTCCTCACAGGACTTGACCCGACCGACCGACCGACCGATCATCTTTACCTTTTTGGTTAATTTGGTACCTGGTCAAAACTCCAAGGCGGTGGCATGACCGAAAGACCGCTTACCGGTATGCGGCCGTTAGCCCCCCCATAGCGGATTCTAGAAGGATTCGATACATATGCTCATTGATCCATACCTTGCACGGCGTTTGGCTCTATAGAAGGGCGAAGGGTGGGCTTTTACCTAACAAGTCATGCTGAAACACACTACATACACACTTGTAGACTACCGCGCATACACCGACAATTACCGACATGAGGCAGACGGGAACTGACACCATCGGGTGACTTCACAGTCTGGCTTAGATTCATTCATAACCAATGAGGAGAGAATCTGTAATTAACCAGGTGATTGAAGCTCTCAAACTAGTTTGGAACGAGGCAGGGAAAATCGTCGTAGTCAAAGTGGGACTCGGCAGAAAGAATCTCGAAGAATTAAAGTAGATGAACACTTCGTACGTGTTAGGTACTATGTACAGTAAGTTACTGTACATACATACATACATACATACCGCAGGGACAATATTCCGCGGACCCAACTTGCTAGTCTAGCGGAAGATGGCCGTGTGGGATGCAGAATTGTGGGCGTCATGACTTATCTAGCCTCATAAATCCTCGACGGCGGACCCGACATTCTGGGGCGCGAAATGCGCCTATAATCCGATCCACTGCGGGTGGCTTGTATCTTTGAAGCTGACTTCAGCTGGGTGAACTTGACGGCACAACCACCGTGTCGATAGCCTTTGGGCCCATCGGGTAGAGATGACGAGATGTTTCAAGAGATGTAAGCAAGTATAGCGGCTAAGAGCGACCATGGGATTAGTGCTGTATCAGCAGAGAAGGAAAGGAAAGCAATGGATGATTCCGAGACAGTTTCCCTTCCCCCCACCAAGGGGATGGGGGCCGTTGTAGTATCTGAAGCGAATCGGAGGGGTAAATCTATCAGATAGACAAGAAGACTGGCTAATCAGCTCCTTTAGTGTTTGGAGGTGCGAGGGGCAGATCCTGCCTCAACAGACTCGATGAACTTTGCGACCAACCGAGGATAGAGATGGTGATAAGCACAAGTGACAACTAGGGCCGGGTTAGGAAGCAAGCAACCGAACAGACAGGCAAGCGGAAGACAAGCGCAGACTCGATGGGCTGATGTTCCAGTTCTCATCCAACAGCCCTGGTTCCTACCAGACGCTCTTCTGTACACCGCACTCACGGCCATGTACCGCGGGGCAGCCCAATGCCCCGCCAGTGCGACAATCAGTCGGTAGCAATCAAGCTACCTTGCATGAAAAGAGGATCTTGGCCCAGCTGTCAAAGCGGTAGAACACTTCCCGAAGATTGCTTGCCAACTACCCCGTCTCGTGTGGAGGGAAGGGGGGGGAATTGGGGAGGGGAAGGGGGAGGGGGACTGGGTATCAGATCAGGTAACGTTGGCCGGCTCACCGTATGTTTCCACTCTGCCCTGCCTGCAAGATGAACAAGGGCCTCTCGAACACGGTTGTGCCCGGCATGACTCGAGGAATAACATCACCAACAGCAGCAGCAGCAGCAGCAGCAGCAACGTTCCGGTTTCTGCCCAATCTCGAAACCAACCCCAGCTGACCTATGGGGGAGACTGTTCGCGTCAAATTAAACACACAGCAGCAAGGGAAGGAAAAAAAATAAATCGGCCGACCGTTGACAAGTAATTAGTCTGCCTGTCCCGTCTCGGACAAGAGATGACTAGTTTATGCAGTTGTAGTCCTCAATCATCTCCTGGCGATACCCAAGACGGCCGGCGACCTGCAAGCCCCTCCTTTTGACTCTTCACCGCTTACTTCCGGACTCTTATCCAACGCAGTCTATGGCCAATGCCCTAGTAGTAGTTCCTGTACAATACAGTACAGCAAACTGATGGTGAGTATATGGTTACCTATCTGGTACTGTACATCCTTCGTACTATACTGCTATTCACTGCGCCTGCAGCGCATCAGCATCAGCATCAGCACCACACTCGCATTGTTCCTCAATCATTCCGCCAGCGATTCGGCGGTATCAATGGTCAGACAGGCCTTCATCAGGCCCCGCGATCTAGGTTGATGCCGCACGTCTCAGGGTCTACCTCCGATCATCCAATCGCTCTCTCAAATTCTATTTTCCATACAGCTGACGGAGTAGGCTCACATGATCATCCGCAGTACATCCAGGTTGACTAGCTTCTGTGAGGTGCGTCGCGATGACATTCCCCATCCATTATCCTGTTCCTTTCCGTAAAGTCCGAATGGTGATCAAGCTGGACACGATCGTGGTCACTCGAGCTAGAATGCCGACGGCCCGCTGACAGCCCATCAGCCATCTCTTTCTTCCCTGGTAACGGTGTGCGGGTGTGCGGGTGTGCGTTCTCTAAAAGCACGTCACGCTGACACCGCTAGATCGTTGAGTGCAGCTTAGTCGGCCGTTGAACTCGGGTGTTTTGGACTGGGAGACCGAGAAGGAAGAGGGGCAATGACGGTATGCTTCGCTTGTATGCAAGCACTTGCATCCAGCGATCTGGATAGAAAGGCTTCCTCACGAGCACGACACCGTGGACCTCACATCACTCAGTGGTTCAATCAGGGAGTTTACGATGGCATGAGTGAGTGCCTCTCACATAGGAGGTAAGAGTGGCAGTCGCAAGCTTGCCATTCCGCTTAGACTTTCTGAGAGACATCACCTGCCTCCCTGCTTTACCTCCCCTCCCCCCTCCTCCCCAGTTGTTTGCTTCTGAAATTGTATCCGAAGGCTCTCAAAGCTTCCAGGGTCAGAGTTTAGGTTGCATTCCCTCCGCGTGGTTCTCTGTAGGGTACCTACCTTCTCTAGTCTCACACTTCTGCTCTTTCGGATCCTGACAGGACAGGACAAGTCATAGAGTGTGACCGGGTCAAGACTCAACCCAAGGTTGAAATTTAATCAATTCAGCGGTCAGAGTCAAACGCGTCGCCTGATTGGTTAATGCCCTGAGTTTCTGGCTGTCCTCAATGGCCCTTCTGGTACCGATCGGCTCTTTGCTGCTTGTCATGGTGTATCCAAGCACAATGACGTCGTGCATTGTCTATTCTTGCCAGAAAAAGAATATGGATGGATAGATTTGGGGAAAAGTAAAAAAGCTTTATTGTCCGTCCAGCGACGATAGTATCCATTTCCCCGTCTCCTAGGAAGAGAGGGGGGGGGGGGGAAGCGGTGGATGCTCAGGGTCGATCGTCTGTATCATAGGAGAAAGCCCCACTGCTATGCACAGATACGTACCGTAGTTGTAGTCAAAGAATTACTTGCAGCTCTAAACTCTTCCATTGTTTTTCTTCTGATCCTCGTTTGGCTCGCGTGGCTCCAGATCTTAACCAAACTAAGTCAGGCACTATGGGATCCACAGCATGACACTATTCCCCTACTGCAGCAGTGGTGGACAGTTGTGGTGTATGCGTGTACGGAGTACTGTACATACATACTGCCCGGTAAACTGATGGTAACTTGCTTACTTACTTATTACCCTTGCCCTGGCTGGTATGGGGAGATGGGGGCAGCGCCTTGGCAAGAAGCATCTGGAATTGAGATCCCAGTGCCTTGGTCCTTCCCACTTCCACCCGCCCTTAGTGTTGTTTGTCCCTAGGGAACGCAGTCTCTCTTTTACCGACTTATGGAAATCGCATCAGCATGGAGGCGCTACTGGCCGAGATCCCTCTTGGTCGGTTGAATGCCTTTGGGCTTAGTATCTTATCCCTTCAGAAGTAAAACGCCGGAGTAGTCAGCCACGTAAGAGACGTGCTAAGCATCACTTACTGACTGGACACAAACAGGTATCAGGATCGTTGGCTCCATACATATCATAAGAAGGTATCTGGAACCCTCACCTTTGTCTCTATCTAGTCTGTCTCCGGCTGCCCACCCCCGGCCCCTCCTTTCGCATTACCCGCTGTTTCAGGTCTTTCCATCTATTCGAGCGGCTGGGGAAAAATCCAACAGCGCTGGTCAATTAGCGACTAGCCGAGGTAGTGACGTCAAAGAGAATTGAAGCAGGTTCGTTCTTGCATAGCAAAGAGCTAGGTGACGGCAGCTCAAGAGGTGGTTATGCATGAAAGGATGGCGGCTCTTCAAGAATTCCAGAATGGTTTCATTTGCCTGCTATTCACCTACGTTCGAAACTACTGGTAGGCTTGTTACAAGGCCCTAGACAAATACAGAAATTTGAATGCATCAAAAGCTGTCCAGACTTCTTGGTGTTTCCTCTAAAGAAGCTCTTGCCCTAGAACGTATTGTAGTGTAGTTCTCATCTTCCCTAATTTCATTGTTCCGGCCGGTACTCCGTAGATTGATTCTCCTCACTTCCCCGGAATCTCTTTCATGTACGGTATCGGTATTGTTACCCATAGTATACACCAGCTACTCCGTAACTGATGCTTTGTTTGGAGCTGGGGATCACATTAAACTTCCGGAGCATTTGCTTGAGAAGCCGAGCAACCATTTGTTATAGCAGCATAATCTGACCTAGTCAAAGGAGGCAGAAACGATTGCAAGTTGTGATGTTCCACAACGATGAGCAACAGCTGAGAACAAACGAGCCTCGATCCCGAGTCTCAGGGAGTACGGAGTAGATACTACGGAGTAGTTACAGGTATGAAGGACCTCGCGTCTTCATCTTGACTAGTTCCGGTGATTTCACTCAATGTCAATTGATGGTTCCTTTCCCTCCCCGGATCAATCCCCCATTGCCGGCCCACTCCAGGTCCGGCGAGAGAAAATGTAATAGTGTCGTTCCTCACCGTAAGGAGTGAAGTTGGCCGCCATTTCGAAGTACCTGGCCCACTTCGGCAAATGGCCATGCGAACTTTCTCTGGTTTGTTCCCCTTTTAAATAGAATCAATTCAAAATGCACAGTCAGTCTTATTTCCCTTCATTAAATTCGCTCATTATACATTTCCTCGGCCGAACCTCTCAATCTACAATTTCCTTATCGTTCTGCTCGCGATGGCTCTGAACCGGATTGCAAGCACTTCATGCTGTCGTCTCTTGGTCAGACAGGCAGGGTTTTAGATTCTTACTAAGTGCAATTCGTCAACGATAGCTAGTCAATGGAATTCACCGCTTGTTATCGCTCCACCAGTGCAGGCACCCATCATCTTGTTGGGTAAATTTCCTATTGCAGGTCAAATGACATTGAGATGGGAGCCACCCGGCTTGGGGATGTTGACTCCTTCATGAATGTTGTCATAATTGCTGTTCTTGAGCTGTTCAGCGATGGGGCCTTAGTTGTTTTGATACGTACATTTATTTTACATTCGGAAGGTTGATACCTTATGCTTAGTGCACCTACCAGGTACTGCACTCTCTAACCTGTTCATCGTGCATTAAGCATAGTAGTGGATGGAAACTAAGCTAGCTCCTTCAGAAACCTCTACGATGGATAAGAAAAGGGTGCGCTCCTTTGTAGTTGCATTACTGTCTGGACTTCAGAGTTGCGTTGACCTTTCTTGATCGAGACATGCGATTTCTGAGAGGAGGGGAAAGGGGAGGGGGGGGGGGGCGCACGATGATAGAGAGAGAGAGAGCGCGCGACGGGACAACTCCAGGTGTGGACTTGGGGCAGTCGCTGTTAGATCTATCATCTCACTAAGTCGCACTAAAACCAGACTTCTGGAAAGTCGATCATCATTGCCTTACGGGCCAATTTAGCGCGCTTTTTAGCTACACACCTTTTTTACTGTTCCCCGGAGCCCAGGGCTCAGGTCCATCATGGATTCATGGGTCTCCTACCGGTCAATCTGCGGCGGCGGCTCTGGAATGGGGCAATTTGCGGTTTCTCCTTCGCCCTCATCGTTTTTCTATTTTTTAATTTGTTTTCTTATTCATCACTTTTTCCTTCTCTTTTGATGTTCTTCCCCTCCCTCTCTGTAAACTGGCTCCATCCCTTTCTTTATTTCGTCTTATTCTTTTTTTTTTTCTTTTTCTTTTTTTTCTCAAATTCTTCTTGTGCTTCTCGGATTTACCCACCCACCCCATCTGGTTTTCCTGCTCGAATTCCCTTTTTTGGTAGACTAGTGTTGTCTGACAGTAGTAGACTTTGGATCGATGATGACAATTCCAGCTCCGATCTGAATCTGATTCTCTCCCTTCCGACGGTTATATGTGATTTGATAGTCATTGATGGGGATTTCTCCCTCTTCTTTTCTTGTATTTCGTCCTTTTTATCCCCCAATATTGGTCGAAAATGGAGGGAGTGGGTTTTTCTTCCCTCCCTTCCATTTTCTTTTTGTTCTGTCAAAAAATGGACCAGCCCATACCGCTCTTACTTGGAAGTACTGTACATGATAGCAGGTAAACCCGGCTTGTTTTCTCTGCTTGCTTGGTGCGTACAGCAGGCTTGTATTGACTACCCAAGCAGAGCGCAGCAGCAACCCTCAGTTCCTGAGGATCGATGTACAGTCGGGTACCGTACGTACGCACCTTGAATGGATTGCGTTTCTTTCTTGCAGCGATTGGTTCCACCCTATCCCAGATTCCGGTTCTTTCCCTCTGAATCTGATTTCTCTGTCATCGGCCTACTCGGAGGACTAAACTAGTATGTAGTACCCCAGTATCTAAGGTACCGTACCTAGTCTGGTTGCTCGTACCGTCGTGTCAGATGGCTCCGATCCATCTCTCGTTCCCTATCCTTCCGGGTAGCCCACCCGCATCATACTTTAGGAAAAATATGAGAGAGGGAAAAATAAAATAAAATAAAAATCAAAGCTAAAAGAGCCCGGCATGAAAAAAATAAATAAAAATATTTTAACAACCTAAGATCGAGCGACCAAGAGAAAAAAAAATATTGTCTTGTTTAATAATTCATTAGAGTGGATCCTTCCTATTCCTCAGCTGTTTGCTGTCCGCTTGCAGCTGCATCCTTCTTGTACAGCTGTAACCGAAAAAGGGCCTGCCTTTATTGTCCCATACTGACTACTATCCTGAACCGTTGACACCTTTTTAGTCTTTTGCCTGATCACATATCAAGTCCTCCGTAGGCTATCCACTTTCAAATACTACATTTAATTGCTCTGCCCGGCCAGCTTCTCCTTTCGACTGAGTTCTCTACTTTTTCTCCCTATACTTGACTGCTCTCAACCCCCATTCATCTGCTTCCCTTGTTCTCAATCGAGGCAAAACGCCCATTGACACTTATACTATACCATCTAGTAGCACACCATCTGCTATATCTATACCTACGCTCCGAACCTAACCTCCTTTTGACCTACTGTCCAGACGATCAACTGGATACTCTCCTCGATTGTACTCAATTGAACAACACTGATCCGTCTCTCTGTCTTCACTCCCCGTTACCTTGAACAACTTCTTCCAGGAGGGACCAGTTTGTTGAAATCAAACTTTTGGCGTCATCGGATTCCCTTGCAGTTACACAGCCTAGCCGTTTCTCGGCTCTTGACCATCACCGAACCCAAAAGGGAGACCAGCAGAAGCAGAGACACGAAAACGAACGGGAATCTCGCCATTGAATTTGCGACAGGGGGAGGAAATGTTGAGCCCCCTTTGACCAACAGCCTCTCTCCTTTCTTCAGCACAGCGATCTTATCACTATACTATACCCAGCATTCCCTCCCTTCGGTTACAACACCGAAGACACATTCCTTTCCGGCCGTTTGATCTCACTGGCAAACCTGCTTCTGTTAGATCAAAGGTTTAGCAAGCAGATATAACTCGATCACCCCGTGGCTGTTAGAATTGCACGAACAGTCCATCGACAGGATGTTTAAACGCCCGTCGTGTTTACAAGGCCGTCGACATGGCGAGCGCAACGATGATTGGTCGGCTTTCCCTGTACGGCAACTCTTCGTGCTAGGTACGTTTCCGACCTTTGGTATTTTTGCTTTTGCTTTTGCTTTTGCTTTTACTGTTGCTTTTTGCTTTTTGCGCCCAACAGTTGTCGGATAAAAAAAAAAAAAAAGGAAGAGACTGGTGTTCAAGGCGAATGCTAGTTTGTTTGTCGTTGGATCTTTCTATTCTTTCCTTTGCCCCTCCTTCCCCCCCTCTTCTTCCAGTTTCCCCCTTTCTTCCCCCAATTCAGATTCTTCTATTTTATTTTTTCCACTGCCGCGCCTGTTGCGCTTGGGGAGCATCTACTAGAATGGATCATGGATATCATGACTGACATCTGGATTAGCGCTATGTCGCATCTGCGAGCCAATCGCATTTATGTCCATATTCCCCTATGTCTATCAGATGGTTGAGTCCTTCCACGTGACAGACAATGATCGCAAGATTGCTTTATACGCGGGGATGATCACTTCGTCATTCACATTCGCCGAATTTTCCGCCGGTATGTTTTGGGGTCGCATGAGTGACCGGATTGGTAGGAAACCCGTCTTGGTCATGGGCCTGATTGGAACCGCCATCAGCATGATCGTGTTCGGATTCGCTCCCAACCTGGCGACTGCCATGGTCGCCCGGGCTCTGGGAGGTCTTCTGAATGGTAACATCGGAGTCCTCCAAACGACCGTTGCGGAGATAGTCACAGTCAAAGAGCACCAACCTCGGGCCTATTCTATCATGCCCTTCGTCTGGTGCTTAGGTTCGATCATCGGACCTGCCATGGGTGGTGCGTTGGCACAGCCCTGCGACAATTACCCTTGGCTATTCCAGCGTGGAACCATTTTCGACAGTTTCCCATTTCTGCTGCCCAACTTGGTCTGTGTTGTCGTCCTCTCGTCCGGTATCATTGTCGGCTTGTTGTTTTTGGAGGAGACCCATCCCGAGAAGAGAAACCGCCGCGACCCGGGTTTGGAGTTAGGCAATTGGCTGGTCAACAAGTTCAAGGGATCCCGTGTCAATCTTGCCGAGGAATTGGACGTCAAGGCGGAAACCACCGGCGATGATTACTTCGTCTACGACGATGTTCCACCCCCAGAATACAGAAGTGCTGAGTCTTCCCCTCGTCTGGGTCCGATGAAGCAATCAGATGATCTCTCTACGGATGACGACATTGAGGGGCAGATGAAAGGGCAGAAGCCCAAGGCTTTCACGAAGCAAGTGATCTTCAACATCATCGCCTATGGGATTCTCGCATAGTGAGTCTAATCTACTTCTCCACAACGGTCCGGTACTGACATCGTCATCAGCCATAGTGTTTCGTTCGACCAACTCATGCCGGTCTTCCTCAGTACTCCTACATCCACTGATGCCGCTTCGCTTCCTTTGAAGTTTACCGGAGGTCTGGGACTGGCAACTAAGAAGATCGGGTTTATGCTTGCAGTTCAAGGTGTATACTCGATGATCGCGCAGCTTTGGTTGTTTCCCTTCGTTGTTCGTCGTTTCGGCACACTCAGGGTTTTCCGCTTCGTTTTGCTGGTCTGGCCCCCGTTGTACTTCATGGTCCCTTACCTCATCCTTCTGCCGGAGAAGCTCCAGCTGGCTGCGGCCTATCTGGCTCTGATCAGCAAGATCACTCTACATGTCATCGCATTCCCCGCTACGGCAATTCTGCTTGCCAATGCCGCTCCATCTTCCAAGGTGCTTGGTTCCATCAACGGCGCCGCAGCCTCCACTGCCAGTTTGAGCCGCGCGTTTGGCCCGACCATCACCGGATTACTGCACTCAAAAGGTCTCGAGAGTGGATACTCTGTGCTGGCGTGGTGGGCTTGCGGCCTTGTCTGCATCATTGGTGCCTTTGAGAGTTTCTGGATGGAAGAGTCGGAGCGGGAGAAGGAGATGGAAAAGAAATCCCAGCCCGATGACATGTCGGAGGATCAGAACGTGTTGCGGGGTTCGTTCACTGTCGGGAAGGAGGACGGCACTCCCGAAGAGGTGCGGAGATTGCTCTCTTCCGCGCGGACAAGCATTGATGAGCTGGACGTTCCCCCTCATGTTGACTCAGCGCAATTACGCGCGCCTGAGTCTTCCAAGTCCGAAGTCGAACTCTGAAGCCTCCTACGTATCCTGTCTTATCGCCGCAATTCTCTGATCTCTCTCCCTTCCCCTTCAGTTCTTGAACTTATACGTTATTTTTAACTTCCTCTGTTTCATCTTGTGGATATTGTGTCTGGTGGCTTGTCTTGCCTTTTTTTTTTTCTTTTTGTTGTTGTTGTTCTTACCTTTTGTGCTTTTTTTAGACCCTGATTCAAGATGGGCGATGGCGCAGTTTATAGACCGGATGCATATGCGACAAAAGCATGAGGGCTGGCGAGTCTGTTTCAAATCTTCTATTGTTGGATTGGTTTCTGTTGGCATTATTAGCATGGGCATCGTTGGGCATCTATGACTTCATGCATTGGAGAGGCTGTTTGTGTTTGTCATTTCACATTTGTTTGGTTACTGCGCTTATTATATCCCAACTCTTCACGAGTCCGATAAGAGAAATCCGTTGATAGGAAATTGAAGTGGAAATGAGAAATATCTCCACAACACGATCCAAAGATAATCGAGGCAAATGAAAGACAGTTACGTTTGCTTCATTCGGTATGATTACGTCTTCCGCTCTAATGTTAATGGTGCAACTCTTTTGTCTTCAATTCCTGTATTCAAATTGGTGAGCGCTACCGCGCTTGCCATAGTGGATTTTCGCCTTACCCCTCCCTGCCTCAATTTAACCGGGGTTTCATTTCTCGAGGCTCTGGATGTCTGTCCAATGCGACCCGGTCAACCCCTCTCCTTCAGCGGCAAAGTCGGCCAAGCCTCACGCACGTTGATGCAGTAGTCAGTTAGGTTTCTTGGTGAATCGACCACGCTGTTGCCGTGCATTCACGTCATATGGTAGTGCGGGGCTTGCAGAGAGGGGGATCAGCCGGCCCCGCCTGTAGGGGAACAACTCTATGATTGCCCCTCTTCTCAAGCCCCTCGCTGAGCTGGTTAGGCGCGGGGGAAATTTGGGCCTCTGCGGTGATGCGGGTGGTGGAAGCGACCGTCAGTTTCGGTCCGCTCACAGCTTCCCAAGTGAGGTATGCTGAAGCTATTCCGAACTAGCTATCACTGGACTGACTGGGCTCTCTCTCCCGGGCCTTCATAGTGCTTGTTATAGTCTCATGATGAATCAATGACCGAGCTGTACTCGGAATGAAATCTTGATGTTGCATTGCATAGATACTTATTATCATTATTGTGCTTTCAAGAGGAGAGGGTACAGTACTGTTTCAACCAGTTGCTGTTTTCCCTTTAGGGATCAATTAGTATCCCATTAGTACTAACGAAACAAGAACCCACAGATGATTTTATTTTGTTCTGGCCTCATTTACCACTCAGCAGACTGGAAAAGATGTGTCCCTTATTCTTCCTTTCTTTTTCTTTTTCTTTCTTTCTATTTTTTCTTCTTACCACTCTATGACCCTGTTCAGGTCACAACATAGGCTATACGAGAGGCATGAGATCTATAATGGGACCTGGACCTGTCTTATCAGTAACCAATCAGTCTCCGATTGAGTAGTCGAGATCACGTGGCAGGGACTGTACTATACAGTACGGAGTACCTTATTGAGATATTGAATGTGGATCACCTCGGCATCTCTTCACTAACTCGCTTCCTTACAAGCCCTTACTCAACACATATTTTTGTCTTGCTTAAGCCCAATGGCTACTACAATTTGAGAGCAGTATTCAAGTAAACACCGAGATCAAAGCTTCAGCTCTCTCAATTGACTATGACAGCTTTGGATAGGACGGCGCGATAAGTTAACTTACTCAGCGGAATCGTCGCCCGCAACTCACTTAACCAAGTTAGATTAGCACGAACCAGTGCCTGTGAGAGGGTGGGTGAGTGCTGACATGATTCTTCTCCCGGTCCATACACTCCCGGGACCCAGACTTATCCTCCTCCAGCATCTCCACCAATTTTTGCTATCTTCAACCTCGGCGTGCTTGCCTGCTTATTCCCCTCCCCTAATCTTCGTCTCCGTGCGTGTGTCCACAATTCTTCTGACTCACTTCTCTCTCGCGCGACATTAATCCCTGTCCAGACTTTAGAGCCCTCGTGCAAGTAGACCGCCTGCGTCATGGGCTGCAACTGTGCCTTGCCTTCCGAATATTGACCGACCGCATAAGTCGCCGTCACGATACGCAACTGGCGACCTCAGAACCACGTGCGTCTAATTCGCGTCGATACGGTACACTACTCTATCGATGAGACACGTTAGGAGCCAGCGCTTGATCCTACCATGAATGGTCGGCTGTTTCCAGGACTTTCGCACTCTTGTCTCGACCCATCTCGCTTGAACAACATCTTCATATACCCATTCCCGAGACATGCTCGCACGTTTGCGCTGCCCTTTGTCGTGCCTCTTCCGCCATGCTGAACCCCGCATCTCCTCCCTCACCGACCTCCTCAGGGAGGAAGAGACTGCATTCGTCAACCGATACGTCCTCGATGCCTGTAGAGTCGCCGGCGCAGTCTCAGCAGCAGGCCGCCCGTGAAGCGCTCGCCCCCGCAAATTCGATATCCTCATCTCAGGCCTCCAATTCCTCCTCTTTCCGCAATGTATCCGCCTGCAATCGATGTCGTCTGCGAAAAAATCGCTGTGACCAGCGACTCCCCCGATGCCAGTCCTGCGAAAAGGCCGGCGTCCGATGCGTCGGCTACGACCCAATCACGAAACGCGAAATACCCCGTAGCTACGTCTACTTTCTCGAGGCTCGCGTGGCATATCTAGAAAAGCTGTTGATGGACAATAAGATCGAGTATAAGGAGCCAGTTGCATTTGATGAAGAGGAGGCCGTGAAAGTGGAGGCGGGGCTTGATGCTCCTCAGGCACCGACCACAGGCTCGGAGGCCTTGGTGTCTACAACCGAAGGATCTACTGCCGATGGAGACGAGAAAGGAGTGCAAGGGGAGACAGACGGTTCGGTCGTAAGACACGAGAAGGATGCTTCGAGCGGACAGGAGCTGGACAAAACCCGGGATTCCAACAAAGAGGACAACTGGCGCATTCAGAATTTGGTATCAAACATAGGAATGGTCTCGGTGCAAGGAACCTCTGATCCGCGGTATCTGGGCTCCACATCCGGGATCTCCTTCGCTCGCGTCGTCTTCGCTGCTGTCAAGAGTTCCGTGTCAGGGAACGTTACGGAGCGCGGGCCAATGCGTCCCAATGAGCGCTTGCCGCACAGTGCGACGGGAACTGCTGGTAGTACGATGCGTGATTCTTTCTTCGGCCTACAGACACGGCCGACCATGAAATGTGCGGCATTTCCGGACCGGGACCTGGCTGAAAGGCTGGTCAACCTTTACTTCGAACATGCAAACGCCCAGATACCCATTCTTCATCGGACTGACTTCATGGAGATGCTCGATCGAACATATGCAGTCGACGAGAAGAACCGCTCCCCACGAAGCCTTTACACTCTCAATATTGTCTTTGCTATAGGTGCGGGTATCATCTTCGAGGATAAGCCATCAGGTGACGGGAAACGAGAAGTCCGAGACCATTCTCCATCGCCGAGTTCTAAAAGACCGCGACTGTCGAGCCACCAACATCAACCGGAAGAGTACCACGCATCTGCAATCATGCATCTGGAGTCTTTCCTTGGGAATACTGCCTCTGGAGACGGATCAGGTGCTTTGGAAGAATTGCAAGCTGTGCTACTTCTCGCTAGTTTCGCTCTTTTGCGACCTGTAGCACCTGGGTTATGGTACATCGTCGGCGTTGCGATGCGACTGGCAGTTGATCTTGGCTTGCATTACGAGGACGGCACAGAAATTGATACACCCGGGGACGAGAGCATCAATCGTACTCAAGGCAAGAGCACCGATAAACCTAAGAAGCATGTCGATACTCGCGAACTAGGACGGCGCCATTGGGTGCGTGACCTTCGTCGCCGTCTTTGGTGGTGTGTATATAGTCTCGATCGTTTGGTCAGTTGCTGTGTCGGTCGCCCATTCGGTATCAGCGATCAAGCCATCAGCACCGAGTTTCCATCCGCGTTCGAAGATAAATATATCACTAAGTCTGGCATCGTGGTACCGCCCGAGGGTGCACCGAGTTATAAGCATGCAGCACACCACTATTTTAAACTCCGAGTTTTGCAGTCTGAAATTCAAGACGTGCTTCAGCATCAACAAGCCCGTTTCCTCAGGCAACGGTCGCCATATCCCGCCAGAAGACCCATTCGTGCAGATATTGTATCTCCGTTCCTGCAAGGCTTTGACTCTTTTCATTCCTGGCGCAAAGATGTTCACAGGCGCTTGGCAGAATGGCAGCAAAGCGCGCCAACCCGCCGTGACACAGGCGTGCAGTTCTCCGTCGAGTTCCTTGAGCTGAATTATTGGCAGGCTGTTATCATGCTATATCAGCAGAGCTTGACGGTGCCAGCAGAATTGGCAGATGAAATGATGCCTGCTGAAGACGTGAATAGTCCGTCGTTTTCCAATGTGGATGAAGTGGAGGACGAGGATGAAATCTACTACAAAGTCGCCGAGGCTGGGCAGAAGGTGATTCGGATCTATCGCCAAATGCATCGTGTGCGGTTGGTCAATTATACCTATCTGGCTACACACCATATTTTCATGGCTGGTAAGTTGTATCGAACTGACGTTTAACAAGCACGTGCTAACAAATTCCAGGTATCTCTTTTCTATATGCGATTTGGCACTCAGCTCTGGTTCGCAGTCGCTTGGTACGTACTTCACCATTGCTTTCTTTCTACCATTTTCCTTATTCCCAGTCTCTGATACTTTACAGACACTCGACGAGGTCGACTTCACTGTCCTTGCTGCTACCTCTGTTCTTGGGGACCTCATGCACAAATGTCCACCTGCAGAGGCATGTCGAGACGCCTTCGAGCGAATGAGCAAAGCCACAGTACAGATGTGTCTTTCGACCACCGGTTTCGGATCGCAAGTAGATCTCGGCCGGATCCAGGCCGAAGCAGCGCAACGACAGGCAGCTGCGCTTCACATTAACCAAACCAGAGCATACGCCGGCAACCAGGCTGATCCACGATCTCGCCATATCCAAGGCCCCGTCCGTCGACAGGGCGCCGGCCCTATGCGTCAAGCACCTCGCCCATTGCCACGCTTCGACATGAATCTCGGTGACCTGTTCAACGATCATGCCGGTGTTCCCGACCGGCCCAACAATGGGCCCAGGAAACCTGTGCAGTCGTACCCACCACCACCGCCTCGCGGGCCCCGACCCGACTACCCAGAACCCTCCTCATCCAATTACCCTCCCGACCGGACCTCTATTCGTCCCCATCCCCAGCGGACCCCTTCCCTAGAATACTACGCGTCTCCATACGACAATCCTGTCTCGCCTCAGACTCAACAGCAACCGCATCCACAGCAGCAGCAGCAGTATTACTACGCCCACTCGCCCCAGCAGAGCGCCTCACCTAACAGTGTCGGTGCCGGCAACAACCCAAGTCACCCTGTTGGTGCTCCATACCAACCAACTCACGACCACCCCACCTCTATCAGCCTTGATTTCCTCGACTTCGACCCCAGCAGTGCAGCCGATGGCCAAATTCCCGCCTCCGACGACAACAACCCCGAGTACAACCTCCAGGCCATGCCTTCATTAGGCCATGGGGTCGGCCACAGTGTGGGGATCGACCTCGGCTTCGGCATGGCGATGGATTTCCAGCATGATTGGAGTGAGAATGCCAATTATGATATGCTAGAAGGATACTTTTTTGGTGGCTCGGGTGGCTCGGGTAACAATGGACCGTCTGGAGAGGGGTGAATTGACTGTCGCCCATTTATAAATTATTGTTTTCGATGTGGGGCTTCTAGAGACCTGGTTTGAACTATGCAACCCATGGGGTTGGCGAGATACACTCTTATTTATTTATACATACTTATGGTACGGTTACTTCCCTACAAAAGATATATGATTTTATGATATTCTTGAGGGTGTGTTCATCATGGCATGAAGGCATAGAGAATGGTGATCATTGGTAATTTGAATATGCAGTAGACCTCATAATACATCCCGCCACCCCTCGAGCAACATAGAGTGTAAGAGCATGGATCATGGAAATTGGCCACACCATGGCATTCTACTGAAAGAGTGCCAATACACTGACATTCTCTGCCAATTGGGATTCTAAGAGTGTTTCATGAAACCTCGATAAACGTCACCGTCCAAAGAGCATACTGAATACAAGGAATGGAGAGATTTACGGAAGAAAGAGGCATGGTGATTCTCAATCGGAGCATAAGGTGGGTTTCATTATGATCTAGGTACTCCGTACTGTACTGTACATTCTAACGCCTTTTTCAATGTCCACAGTCAGGTGATGCGCCGTGGGTTACAGCAGCCGGGGCCGGGGGGGAGGGGGGGAGGGGGGGGGATGCATTTCCCCCCTACAGGAGCCCCATTTCATCACCTCTCAGAACTTCTTTCCCTTGGCTTCTCTGACTGTTCCTTGCAACCGGCGGAACTTCCCTCGGCTCCCGGGGGGGTTTCCGACGAATTTTCTTTCAGTTCTTGGCATCCAGAGCTCTACTAAGTGGAGACGGGCGGTTCTTGGCTACCAGCCTTATGTCAGTTCGTCTTGCTCAGGTGCACCAAGTTTATCGAACCGTGAGATTTCCTTTCGATTTCCGCGGACATGCCAATCGCGGGAAAACACGCACTCGAAAAGCATACCACAAGGCTTTTGGTGCATACGAACTCGCTGGATTGGCTTGACTACACTCTAGCTGCCCAATGGCTGGTTGGTTCACACTCACTCCTGTTGGGATGTGCAATGTCGTCGGAGGTGTGCCGAATTGAAAGAAGGAAACGCATTGCTTGCTGTTTTCTGCTTCAAAGTCATCCTAGTTATTTTCGTGGACTTCCTGCTTTCCATGCGGATTCGTATTGCGGGGAGTTGTAAGCCGCTTGTGGCGCGGTTGCGAACACCTTGGTAGTTAGGGCCACGAGGATTGCATCGCGGGGGCGCGAGCTGGACAAAGAGAAACGGGTAGTCGCACAGATCTGGATGAGGGGGAAAGGGGGTGGTGCTTGTGTGAGATGACGATGCTGCTGCTGCTAAAGACCAGATCAATTGTACTCGCGTCGTGTCGCTAGACCAGGGGTGTTCGAATCGTAGTCTTCGCTCATCGTGATGACCTACAAGGTCATGTACACCCGAAGAGGCCGCATTGTCCGCCAAGCCTCGATATCTCTTAGGCTATGGTCCGATCGGACAAGAAGGTTCCGTGATTGAGCCGAGAGGCGATCAAGGGAATCAGGAATGACATCGTGTTGGCGCCCGCAGTATATGCAAGAGAGTCCCCGATTCTGACCTGCGTACGGAAGTATTGTACTCGATCAGAGGGAAGCAAACCTCTTAGTGATTGAGAGGACAAAGAGAACGAGATCGTATGGTTCGATAGCGGGTAAACGGCAGGCGAGGAGAAGGAGACTCTTCGTCTTGGCATGCACATGGAGGCATGGAGGATGCACAGGATGTTACCTGTATTTGGTCCATCGCGGTGTTGATAGTCTAATCGATAAAGACGGTCGACCCCCCACCGCTCCGATATCGTTGATGAATCATTCCTGCCTATCCGGGACTAGTGTGGGCGCAAAGTTGGCTGTACGCACTGACCACGCTTGCCTGGAATAGGAATGGTGCTGTCATTGGAAGGGCGTGCAGTCTTGCATAAGCTCCAGTTTTTTCCTGATCTCTTGTCCATTGCTCGCCTATCCCCGTCCGGACCACGCAGCCTTCTCCGGAGACCACCAACAATCGCTAGGTCGAACGGGTTACGGGATACGATCCAGCGCTCCATGGCCCCATCATCCATGGCTCCATGGCTCCATGACCCCCTCCTCCTCCTCCGGGGTGCATGGAAGGAACTGGCAAATTGATCAGGGCTCTGCAGTTCGGCGTGCTTTTGATACCCCAGACGAAAAATATAGTCATGTTGGCTGTCCCGTCCGCCCGCCAACAACCCGCTTACTATTCATTTCTACAGACAGTTCATGACTTGATCTCTTGCTCCATGCTGTTGCTCGTCTGATCTTCCTCTTTGTTCATCTTCCAAAAAAGATAGACACGGATCACTTGTTCGCCAGCCTCACACAGACTTCTTTCTTGAATTTAATCTTCCCTTAAAGACCTCGTCCAGTGGGATATGGAGTACTTCGACTTCGACGAGGCTTCGTATGATTCGCAGTCTCTGGTACGCGAAGATGACATTGCCTCCGACAAGTTTGAGATTGACGAGGGTGACGCCGCTGCGAACTACAACTCGTTCCTACAAGACGAACCCATAGATTTCTCCAATGACCCACCAAACCAGGGTCTTGAAGAACATCAATTGGTGGATGTTCCTAATTCTCTTCTTGATAATGGTGTCTATCCAATGAGGCGTGCCAGGGAGCCCTGCGATTTCTGCAGGCATATGAATCTAGATTGCTTTGTTGCGAAGAGTGGAGTTATGCGCCAAAGTGGCTGTACTTGTTGCATCTCCCTCTGGCGTGAATGCAGTTTCACCAAGCAGGTCGAAGCTCCCGGCCGGTTCCTGGATACATTACACCCGATTGCCGAAAACATCGATAATACTACTGGCGGTCTAACAGGGAAGAAGGCGCTTAAGTCCCATTCGTACATCGCCGAGGAAGCGGACGGCCAGTCAAGGAAGAGCAATTCCCGATTGTCGCGCGAAGCGGTCCGCATCCTCAAGACCTGGCTGCTGGACCATAGTGCCTATCCTTACCCTACTGACCAAGAAAAAGACGAGCTGAAGCAACGCACGGGTCTAAAACGAACCCAGATATGCAATTGGCTTGCCAACGCTCGGCGACGCGGTAAAGTTCGAGCTCCTCCGCGCAGCAGCTCTCCAGCAGCGCCCGGAGCAGTGGATATCCCCGGACAACAGCAACGTCGAGACGTCGCAACCATGACGCCTCTTGAACGTTGGAAGCACTCCCCTCCCGAAAACGAACCCGCTGCCACATCCGATATTATTCGAGCTTTAAACAACACTTCCCTAGATCCTGAGCGGCCGCGCTCGTTTCACCCAGGTCACGTGCGTTCCCATTCTCGGAAGACTGGGTCCAGCAATGACTCAAGCCATGACAACTCCAATTTGTTTAATGCTCCATCAGTCAGCAGTCATGAAACCAGTCAATCGGCCAGTCGCTCGTCTTTATCTGATCTCTCCTTTGCGTCCGCCTTCTCACACCGTTCCTCATTGGGGTCGTTTGGCTCGATGGAACGGAAGGAACGGCGTCGTCGTCGGAAGCCCTCACTGCCCGTCAACCCGTTCAACCAGCAGAAGACCCGCAACGCCCGTATATTTCAATGCACTTTCTGTACAGATACCTTCCAGACAAAGTATGACTGGCAACGCCACGAGAAGTCGCTTCATCTAGCACTCGAGAAGTGGACCTGCTCGCCGTTGGGGGGAGTCGCCTTTATCGGTGGTGCCCATCGCTGTGTCTTCTGCATGGCCATTGACCCAGACATGGACCACCTGGAGTCACACAACTACAGTGCCTGCCAAGAGAAAACATCTGCGGAACGTTCCTTCTATCGGAAGGATCATCTCAATCAGCACCTTCGGCTCATGCACAATGTCAAGTTTCTCTCATCCATGGATGCATGGCGGAGTAGCATCACTGAATTGAAGTCACGATGTGGATTCTGCGGGATTAGTCTATCGACCTGGAAGGACCGAGTCGATCATCTGGCCTCGCATTTTAAGAATGGCAGCAACATGACTCAATGGCGAGGTGATTGGGGCTTTGAGCCCTTCATCTTAGGCCTCGTTGAGAATGCCATGCCACCGTACCTCATTGGCCACGACCAGAAGACCCTGAATCCCTTCAAGCCTTCTTCTGCAGCAGGGAAAGCGCCCGGACTCGTGGTAGCAGAAGATGCCAATTGCTTCATTCGACTGAAGCATGAACTCACTGCCTTCGTACACAATCAAGTAGCTGCAGGCGTTGTGCCCTCGGATCAGATGATTCAGGATGAAGCCCGGATGATCATTTACGGCACCGACGACCGTTGGCACCAGACTTGTGCCGACAACCCGGTCTGGCTCAGCTTCCTGAAACGGGACACTGGTCTTGAAGTTGTTCCCGGCTCGGACCACATCCAACTCTCTGACTTGGGTATGCAGCCCCCATTCGCCACAACAGACGGACTACGACAGCCGCCCGTGGAAACCAATTTGTTAGCACGGTCTGCCTGTCGTTCGCAGCAACCATTCAGCCCTATGGCTCCTCCTTCCGGGTTCCACAGCCCTGCGCTTCCAGGAACGAGTCGGTCCTCTGTCCCAGCAAGCGCACCTGGAAGCTCCATTGGTAGCTATGCCGAAAATTCCGGCACCATGCTCATTAGACCACAGTCAGGGTTGTCGTCTGACTGGGGAAGCAGTGTGTCTGCTGGACCGACCGCGTTTTCCACTCCGTTGAGCGCCTCGGTTGATCCATTTGTGCAAATGGGATTCGACCCAGAATTCCTTCAGCAGTTGAATTCTCGGTACGATGAGATGCCCTTGGAGGAACTGCAGGGTCTGGGTTTTGGAGGCGACGGCGGAAATGATAATGATTTCATATCCCATGAACACGAAGCACAGGTGGCAGTTTCAACGGCACAGCCACTGGCTCCGTCGAAGATGGCCTCGGCACCCATTCCTATACCCAGCCCCAAACAAAACGAAGTGTACATGTCCGATGCAGGTCCTGATCCGAATCATAGTCTGGCACAGGATCTATATTTTTCCGGAAGGAATGTTTGATTGGCGAATGAAGACAAGGGTGTTTGGCCTGGGAGATTGTCAGACGGACAAAGTTATGGCGGTAAAAGTCTCGGATTCTGGTTTTAGTTAGCCATGTCAACGTCTTGTGAGCGTTCAAAAGGTTCTTTACCTGACACAGAAGTTAAAGCAGGCGATGTTTAGTCTTAATATAATCGGTTCATAGAGGGATTTGATCCTTGCTTCGCACATGTCAGACGTAGGGCGCAGGGCGTGTAACCTGGAACTGACAGGCGTATCACTTCCATTTGATTGGCTGGGTATATAGGTCTAGTACCTATCCATTATGGATGTCCATGTTCATTAGGGCAGTCAGTCATGGAGGGAGTCTTCTGGATGCTAGGTGGATGGATGAAATGAATCATGGAATTCATGTTTACCTACCTTGACGGGTTTGGCTCGGGATTGTCACTCGCGGGATTGCTTGCTTATCGGGAAAAAAGGGAAACCGAGTCGAGACGAGTCTATTGACATGTGATTCTCTCGGAACTGGACGCCGGGCCTTTTCGAGGTGTTTTTTCCCCTCCAACACAACTAACTAAACGAAATAGCCTTCATGCATCAGTCGCCGCTACTTAACGGTCTGACACAGCCACGTGCTATTTTACTGTGGCCTGATAATATCAGTAGACCCAAGAAAAACCGCAAGCGAATTCCAACGCTTTCCCGCCCGTCTGCGTCAGACATACGCAGACGCTCTCGCCTTTCGCCCTACCCCCTCTCCAGTCACTGTCGATGGTCAAAGACGGCAGTTGGCCGTCGAAAATGGCAGTCATGGATGATCGAACACCGTTACATGACACAATGGTCTATCCTCAGGCGTTTACCATCCTTTTCCCCGTCATTCCAGCATCTCTCCGACGGCGACTCCCTAGCTTGTACTCTACTATTCAGCGATCGGTCAGCTCAGGTGTCGCGCCAGACTTCAAGGCGAAGACGACTGGCGAGCACTCGAGCCCCATGCACTCGCGTCTGCCGTCATCCTCCATTCCGGAATTAGAGTGCTACAAGACCCTGCCTGACCCACTCACCGGCGACCTTTTCCCGCGGCCTGCGACAGCGGATAGTTCGAGCAATGAGCGAGACTCGTGCGTGTCTTCTGTCTCGGGAAAGGCTCCAGACATGAGTGAGATCACTGCCTTTGAAGAGGGTAGATATGGTGATGCATTCGGCGTATCATCATCATCATCGAGGTACGAAGCGGAGTCCGGACTGCGATGGAATAGAGTAATACCTGGTTTGTAATAGCAACACCTATCCCCTCTTCAATACATCTGAATTGGTCCGGATTATGCCCTTATCCTTCGACTGCAGAACGCTGAGTTCTCCGTGGAAGATGACTTGGGAATCCTGTTGTGCCAGAACTGACTCACTTTTATCATTAGCGCTGAGCCTTCTCCGAAACGCTGGATATGAAGCGCAACAGCCCCGATGCGACGGTCCCCTGGCCCGCTCGTTGTACATTACTGCCCTGGGGTATCTATTGGATGCTCTACCAGCGGAACTAACTCACGACGAGATCGCAACCATCCGGCATAACCTGCCATCAAGTCTCCAGTCATCCACATTGGCACCGGGCGATGCAAGCCAGCCGGCAACAAGGCTTATAAGTCCTGACACAACATCGGACATATATAAACGGTCTAATAAGCCTGGAAGCTCACTCCTGCATCGCTTGCTGGCGTACGTTATTATTCAATTCTTTGTCCTTGTGCGATACGTCGTCCCGTACCTGAAGCTACTCCTTGCGCGGGTCTATCAGTACGAGCGTTCCCATCGGGTCACCGAACGTGTCATTTCAACGACGCTGGACACGGTGGATAGCTGGGGCAAACGAAGCATGAGCTTTGGGTCGACCATCCTAGGTCTCTACGAGGGAAGGGTGCGCTCGACGGTGATTAACATTACAGACTGGTGGGTGGAAGGTATCGCGGGGGGTATTTATGAGGGCGTGGGAGAGGGTATGACGGTTCTGGGACTGATTCAACCCCATACAAAACTTGAGAGGGCCTCGATTCAAGCACTGAAGAGGGGAATGTGACATGACACCTTATGCTATGAGCTTTGCAGGCGGCTGTCTATGATTGCGGTGCACTTTTCTATTTGCGTTATTGGAGCACTCACTACCAGCGTTGAGATTGCATGCAAGTATAGAGATAGACTATTTGCGAATTTGACTATGTGACTATTTGACTATTTGACTATTTGACTATTTGACTATTTGACTATTTGACTATTTGACTACGTGACTATTCGACAATGAGCCAGGATTGTACTTAGTACATACGTAAGTTACTGTACGTGATGTACATACCTCGCTGTATCCTTATCTGCCTGAGGCTTGAGATGGCGGGACCAATGAGGCAGGCGGGGCGGAGATAACGGGGATAAGGCGAGATCAACCCTTCCAGTTGACATCGAGCCCGCCCCTAAAGAATGGAAAGCCAGACAAGACGGACTTCCGCCCCAACCATAAACAGTACAGTACATCATGTCGACAACCCGTTTACCCAGCATTCCATCCCTTCGAAAACAGCAGCTTCTTCTGGAATTGTCAGTCAGTCCATGATCAAATCTAATTGTCCAAGCCTCGGCTAATTGCACCAGTGCGAGCTTGCAACATGCAGCCCCTCCGGGCACCTACGTGAGCCTCAGTCCCGGTGATCCGACGCTCTGGTCTGGTGTTATCTTTGTTCGCGCTGGTACAAGATCTCTATACTTTCGGCAGGCCAACTGCAGCTCCATAGCAGCTAACAGACATGCTTACTACTCGTCCGTTGAAGGTCCCTATGCCTCCGCTGTCCTCCGTTTCCAGATCCGCTTCCCTGACTCCTATCCCGACATGCCGCCCATGGTCAACTTCGCGACCGACGTATTTCACCCCCTGGTCGTGCCCCTGACCACCTACACCTTCAGCACCGGTGCCTCGAACGAAGATCCCGTCAGCGCCACCGACGATGAACGCTTACCCCCCGGCGGATTTAGTTTACGACACGGGTTCCCGCACTGGTTTGGTCGGGCCAAACGAGGCGGATTCAACCCGTCAACAGCTCCATCCATCAAAGCCGTGAGCGTGCGCAACTCGACCATCAGCACCAATTCAGGCGGAGGAAGGAGACCTGATACGCCGACCAGCAAAGAACCCATACTCGACCAAGACCAGACGACCCCCACCTCGCCCACGACGGAAGAGACCGACCCCACTTCTCCGATAGTAGACCGACGTTTCTCGGAACCGAGGAAAACCGTCCCGGTAGCAGTCCTTTTTGACTATATCCGCTCGACATTCGACGATGCGACGGTTCTGGATTCCTTACCGTTGGAGGCGGCCGCGAACCCGAGCGCGTGGCATGCGTGGAAGGCACACCAGAGGGGCAACGATGGCGCTACGGCTACCTCATCGGGGGGGATGAAGAAGGCTGGAAGCCCGCAAGCCAGAGCCCCTGGGGACTGGCATTGGGATGGGATATGGGTGAGACGGGTGCAGAGTGAGATTGAGGCTAGTATTTCGGATTCAACCCTGTATGGGGCTACGCGCGGAGGGGCGGATGAGACGGTATGTTATCTATTTGTGCTTTCCCTCTTCAGCGAGAAACTGTTGCTGACATGGGCTTGCCATAGATTCGATTCACCCGTCTGGACAGGGCTACGCTCGCATCGGTGAAGGAGAAAATCAACCCACGAACGGAGGAGATGCATCAATAAAGCCTACGAGCTAGGTGCTTCAATATACCCATTGTACATTGTACTACCACCAATCAGTTGATCTGAGATATACCTGCCTTCATACCTAATTATTCTCGAGCTCGAGATTTCATCATGGCTCCCGTTTTGAGTCGCTGTTCGCACCTTCCCATTCGGTGCACAGCAGCTAGCAACTTACCCTCCCAGTACCTTCAGTTTCAGAACACCAGAACCAAGCATCCCAATCACCAGCTTCTTGTATGTCCTATCTATGCAAGTTTTATCACAGCTACAAACAACAAGCCTTGTGGCAATTGTCGTTCTGCACCTCTCAAAAGTCCACCCACAGCAACATCCGAACCATTCACCGCAAACCCACCGATATAAGCCTTCCTGACACCTACAATGCGCACCACCCTCAATGAGAAGCGAGCATTTTCCCCGTCCAACTACAAGACAACGATCATCGTCTGTCTCCTCATCCTCGTTCCCATCGTCACAATCTGTTGCATCTTCGCCCTGGCTGTCGCCTGCTCCGAGTACTGCAGCTCCCGCAGCAAGCGTCGGTCCCTCACGGCTGGTGGGGGCGGGCGAGGGGGAGGCAGAAAAGACGGGACTGCACGCATCTTCTTCCGGGCGCCGCAGAACTCGCGCGATGGCGGCCCAGTACCATGAGCCGAAGATTTTTGGTTTCGAATTCTCCTCAGAGAGAGAGAGAGAGTCTGAAAACAGGCTTGTGCTGAAGGAGATGGGAGCTTGTAGCCGGAAGTCATTGGTTCTACAGTTGGATTATGGTGCCTGATGCTCGTTGGGTTGGGGATGTGGGCTTCAAGGAGTTTTGGATGATGTGGCCAAGTGAGAGGAAGCAGAGGAGCGCGGAAGTCGGTTGTGGATTGTCAACTCGTCTCCCTTGACACGATGCGCCATGGTTGTTTTGACGCCCGAAATTTGCTGGAGTGCTGCAGTCAATGTGGCGGTAGTCAAAGTGGATGCTGGCAAAAGAATGGCCTTGTTCACTATTCTCTCCCCGGCCTCACAATTGAAGAGTTTCTACTGATGATCAAGTGTAACTTTAAGTTGTTATGCATACAGAATGAGATTATGGAAGTATATCCATGGAGAGACGCAGTATCACAAAATGCAACCCTTTCACTATGAATCGGGTATTCTCAGATACTGGCATTACCCTTCTCATTCCCTACGTGTCCCCCAACCCCAGCCTCAAGCTGATCCTGTCCTTCTACGAAGTTCTCCAACCACGGCGCATCATCAGGCACGGCCGTCTTGTCCCAGAGTGGCTCCCCGTCCTCATCGAAATCCGCCCACTGGAAAAAGCTACACCCTTTCTTGCCCGGGGCATACCCCGCATAGCACATCCACATATACCGGCCCCGGGTCTCGCGTCTGCGCTGCACGCACCGCAGAATCGTAGGGGCACCACACCGGCACCGGGGCGTGTGCCGCGGGTGCAACGAGTCGCGGTACCAGCGATACGTGACATTAATGCGCCGATTCCCCGCCAGCGGATGCGGCGAGATGGTCTGCGCCGGCACAATGGCGTGCTTCCATTCCTCCTGCATCTCCGCGTGCATGACCAGCAGCGAGTTGTGCGGAGGGTGGATCGAGATTTGCCCCTGAGCGTTTGCCCGGGCTGCTGCTGTTGCTGCTGCTGCTGGTGACGATATCGTCGGTGATTTGCGAGAGTTGTTGTTGTTGTTGTTGTTGTTGTTGTTGTTGTTGTTGTTGTGTTCCGAAGGAATCGGGGCCTTGGTCGGAGTGGACGTCTTATCCGCTGCTGTATGCGCCGAGATCCGTCCTTCGGAAGTATCTTCCGGCGCCTCCGGGTCTTCAGCAGCAGCAGCAGCAGCATCTTCATCGTCGGTGGGCACAATTCTTCGGACGCGAAACTCCCGCTCCACGCCGAGACTCAGGCTTCCGATCACGGCCCGCGGGCCGAGATAGGTCAGTTCATCCGAGTGGTATCCGACCGCCTCCGTGGGCCCATCGTAGCAATTCACAAACGCCGCGTTGGGCATCCACTCCTTTGGGGATTGGTACTTCAGCTTCCGGCCGCCCGGGTAGACGGTGCGGATGCGGTGCTGGATCTCGGCGTTGACGGCCTGCTGGACCGTGCCGGAGACGGCGCGCAGGTGCGGGGTGGTCTGCCGGACGGTGGCCCGGTAGGTGCCGCCGTAGGTGTACTCGGCGGTGTGCTGGCGGTGTTGCTCGGGGGTGGCGACGTAGATGCTGGCGGAGTGGGGGCTCTGGACGGTGCGGTCGAAGAGCTGGAAGCGATAGCGCGAGAAGTGCTTCGATTCGTCGAGGAGCTCGAGCAGCAGCGCGTTGGCCTGCGCTGCGGGCAGGAAGTTGTGGATGATGGTGCAGGGCGTGTGCGCCGCGATGTCCTCCGGGGCGTATAGATGCAGCGTCTTGCCTTTGCGGGTCAGTAGTGAGCGCTTCTGGTCTTGCAGGTGGGATATCCGCATGTGGGCGTTCAGGGAGGTCTGGATGGCGGGGGTGGCGCCGGCCGTCGATCGCTTCTTGGGAGGGTATAGAGAGGCTTGCGCCTGGATGGTGGTGGTTGCTGTCTCTACGCAGCCGCCGCTGGCAAGGAGAATCTCCATCAATGCGTCGAGAGCCATGTCCGGGAAGAGAGAGGCCAGGCGCGCCAGCTTCATGTCGGTCGAGTCCTCGTCCGAGCAGGGGGGCGTCGGTGGACTCCGGGCCCGTTTTCGGGAGAGATACCGATCCATGGTGTACACTTTGCTCATAGAGCCAAACTATTCAGACTATCACAACATAAAAACGAATTGTATAGTTGTAGGACGCAAAGGGATTAAACGATTACAAAACGATGGGCGGAAATGGATGTCCTATCACCACGTGACTGCTCTCAATATGGCCAATGAGCAGGCGTGCGCCTTGCGATAAGCACCATACTCGAGCAACTTGGAACTGGAAGACAGTCACCATCGACAGGGATGGACGTCGCTCGATCTCTGCTTGCTACACAGTATATGGCGATGCTACTCGATCAACCTCCGCAGTCACAGTCATGATACACTCGATATCATTTCTATAAAACACCGTCTATGTCTATCCCAGCTCTATACACCCGGTTCCCCAACGCCAGCGATCTATAGGAGCCAAAACTCCAAGAGACATGAACCAACCCATCAAGACCACCGACTCTCTCCCAGATAGATTCTGCCCGAGCGATGAAACCGGCTCAAGCCATTCCCAAACCTCATCCCCTCGAGCACCTCCACCACCGCCGAGAGCGCCACCTGCGTCCAGCCGGGGTACTCCCCATCCGCGGGGTTGGAGTCGCGCCGCCTCCGATCCGGGAAATTCTCCTCCACCATGATGACCGGACAACTGCCGTAGCACATCTCCCCGGATCCCTTCTCACTGCCGTCCTCCGCCGAGCCCTCCGCGGCCTCCTCATCCGTGTCCTTCTCCTGCGTCGTCGTCGTCGTCGTCGTCATCATCCTCTCCAAAGCCCGCAGCACCCCCTCATCCACCACCAAACACACCCGCAACCGCGCCGGCAGCTCCATCAGCGGCAGCGCCAGGTCCGCGCGCTTCCAGTCGTGGAACGCGCGGCGGACGGCGCCGATCTCCGCCCCCGCTCCCGCTCCCGCGAACCGCGTCTCGTCGCTGAAGACCTTGCAGGCGTAGCTCGTCTCGAGCAGGTGCCGCTGCTTGGGCGTGCCGGGGAGCCGGCGCGGGATGGCCGCCTGGACCTCGTGGGACAGGGCGCGCAGGAACACTGGCAGGAGTCGGTCCGCGCGGGCGCTGTAGGCCGTGCGGTAGACGACGGGGCCCCAGGTCAGGGCCAGGAAGTCGCGTTCCGGGCTCGGGGGCAGCGAGCGGATGCCCGGCTGGGCGCCGATGTTGTAGATCTCTGTGGTGAGGAAGTCGGCGGCTGGGGTGGGGGATGATGCGTCGTTGGCGGATTGGTCGTTGGTGGTGTCATCGGTCCAGGCTGAGGGCATGGTGATGGCTTCTGAGGTCAATGTGTGATTAAGGGAGTGTAAATGGATCAGGGACAGAGGAGGGGAGGAGAGACAATGGGAAAAGCCATGGTGAAGATTTGACGAATTCCGAACTGTTGATCACAGTTTGGGCGACATCAAAGTTTAATTCTGGCCCTGATGGCGTCACTGTGACATCCTTTATGTTCTGGATGCATGGGAAGTGCTGGTAGACATTCTTGCAAGGGGATGAGGGGGGATGATTGTGTCTAGATGAATCTCCAATCCCCGGTTATTTCGATATACTTCAAGTCCCAAGCATCGACAGGGTCTTGTTTGCTGCTAACTCGATTGGCGTGCATGTGCCAGGTTAACAACCCGACCAGGTGAAGATCGTCGGACTGCCGAACCTCGGCTCTTCTCCATCGCTTTTTTTCCCCCGCACTAAACTTAGCTAGACTCGCGCCGCTTTTGGCTCCGTGAGCGGCACGCACTACGAGTACAACAGCACTCGGACTCGGCCTCATCTATCCCCGCACCACATTATCTTCCTTCTCTCATCTGCCTCCGAGCATCCTCCATTTTTATCAACGCCATTCCACCCTTCTCCTCTATCTCCGCTCCTCCCCGCCATGACCGCTCGTCCTTGATTCCTCCAATCACCTCCCCGCACCGAGACCACCGGATCTAGTCCCCCATCCGACCAACAACACCCACAACAACCACAACAATGCTGCACTTCCGCACCGAAGGCTTCAACGGCTGCGCAGTCAAATACTCTCCCTTCTTCGACAACCGGCTCGCGGTCGCCGCCTCGGCCAACTACGGCCTAGTGGGCAATGGACGACTGTTCATTCTCGAATTGACACCCCATGGCATAGTCCCCGCCAAACAGTACGTACCCCCCCCCCTCCCCCCCATCCAACCCTCCCAACCTCCAACTGACACACCAATCACAAAGCTTCACCACGCAAGACGCCCTCTACGACCTCGCGTGGTCCGAGATCCACGAGCACCAGGTCCTGACCGCCAGCGGCGACGGGAGCATCAAGCTGTTCGACACGAGCCTGACGGACTTCCCGGTGCAGCAGTGGAAGGAGCACCAGCGCGAGGTGTTCAGCGTGCACTGGAACCTGGTGGCCAAGGACCGGTTCAGCTCGAGCAGCTGGGACGGCACGGTGCGGGTGTGGTCGCCGCACCGGCCGCACTCGCTGCTGACCCTGCCCACGCACAGCTGCACCTACGCCGCCAGCTTCGCCCCGCACTCGCCCGACCTGCTCGCCTGCGTCACCTCGGACTCGTACCTGCGGCTCTACGACCTGCGCACCCCGGCCTCCGCCTCCAACCACCTCACCTTACAGATTCCGATCCACGCCGGGGGCGCCGGGGCGGGAGCAGGTCCGCATCTCGTCGCGCCGCAGCCGGGGGCGCCGCCGCCCACCGTCATGATGGCGCCCGGTGGTGGTGGTGGTGGGGGTGGTGGTGGCTCCGCCGCTCCCGCCGAGGCCCTCACCATGGATTGGAACAAGTATCGGCCCTCGACGCTGGCGACCGCCGGCGTCGATCGCACCATCCGGACCTTCGATATCCGCGCCCCGCACCAGGGCCCGCAGGCCGTCATGCTGGGCCACGACTACGCCGTCCGCAAGGTCGCCTGGTCGCCGCATCTGTCCAACGTCCTGCTCAGCGCCAGCTACGATATGACCTGCCGCGCCTGGTCGGATCAGTCCCCCGCCGGCGTCGTCGGCGATGTCGACGTCATGCGGGCCGGGCCCGGCGGGCCCAACATGGGCGTCGAATTGGGGCGGATGGGCCAGCATACGGAGTTCGTCACGGGGGTGGATTGGTGTCTGTTCGGGAGTGAGGGGTGGTGTGCCAGTGTCGGGTGGGATGAGAGTCTATATGTTTGGGACGTACGGGCTGTCATGGGTGGTTGATTCCGGGGTTGGTCGTGAGCAACCCTCTTTATTCGTCTGGCTGACTCTCCTTCTTCTATATTATGGATATATGATCTTAGACTGCATGATACCAACACTTTTTTGTCACCTTGTGATTATATACTTATTCAATGCTGGATGTTTTGTTCAGTGTACTTCATTTCCCAGTCATTCCATCTTGTCTACCGTATTCAGTTCCAACCCTCTCTATCATGGATCCGAGGCTACTCAGCCCTATATCCGACTCCAACTTTGAGCTTTCCGACAAAAGAGGAAAAACCCGGGTATATATACCACAATCCTAGTACGTAGCAGCGCGTACTAAACAGCACCCTAAGTGCGATGACATCGAGGACAAATTGAAAAGAAAAAAACAAACTCCTCTCGCCAACAAAAGAACACCGAAAACGAAAACCTCTATTTGGCCAACCGCGCCTCGACCTTCTTCCGCTCGGCGTCGCGCACGGCCGCGATCTCCTCGCGGCTGGCATCGAACGCGACATGCACCTGGTTGAAGGGGTTGTCCTCGCTCTTCTCGAACTCCTTGCGACACAGCTCGATGCGCTGCTGGCGGCGCAGGCCGGGGTTCTCCGCCTCGATCTCGGGCAGCCGGCGGGCCTCGTACGCCGCGTAGGCCGCCTTGTACCGCCGCTCCGGGTGGCGGTCCACCTTGCCGGCGTCCTTGCCCGTCAGGGAGAGGGCGTCCAGCGCGTTGTCGATGCCCGACGCGTTCAGCGCCGCGGCCCTGCTACCGCCGGCCGGCTCGTCCAGCTGCGACAGGTCCAAGCCCCGCGTCTTCTTCACGGCCTGCTTGGCGCCGCTGCCCTTGGGCTTCGAGGGCTGCGAGGCTTCCTCGGCGGCGAGGAGGGCGTCGCGCTCCGCCTTCTTGCGGGCGGCTTCGGCTTTCTTGGCTTCCGCGTCGTCCCTGCGGGTGGAAGGATTGCAGAATTAGATGAGTTGTTGACGAAAAAAGGAGACCCAGGGGGAGGGGGGGGGGAATGAGTGAAATCGAGGAGGACTGG
>KZ825640.1:1294-54269 GCA_003184685.1 Aspergillus indologenus CBS 114.80
AAAAAAAAAAAAAAAAAAAAAAAAAAAAAAAAAAAAAAAAAAAAAAAAAAAAAAAAAAAAAAAAAAAAGGGGGAAAAAAAAAAAAAAAAAAAAAAAAAAAAAAAGACGGAAAAAAAAGACTTAAATAATATAGTAGAAAAATAAGATAGAATAGGCGGAGAATAAATTATAAAAATAATAATAAATCTAAAAAAAAATATAAATATATAGAAATAAAAGCGGAGGTATATAAATCTATATATAAAAAATCTAATAATAGATAAAAAAAATTAATTATTATTAAATAAAATTATTTTCTAGTAGTATCCGGCAATCTGCAGTAGTAAATAAAAATAAAGAATAAATAACTATATAAAATAAGGCCGGTCTATAGCTATATATAATATAATATAGATTAAAAAATATATAAAAAATAAAAAAAAAAGTAGAGAAAAATAAGAAAAATATTAGTACTAGATTATCTATTTAAATAATCTTATATTAATATTATTTTTTAGCGGCGGTTCGAGACGCGTATAAAAAAAAAAAAAATAATAAAATTAATTATAAAAAATTATTAAAATAAAAAATATAATAGTTAGTCTTAACTTTATAAAATCGGCGTTTAGATATAAAAATCTAATATTTATTAATATATTTTAAAATCTGTATTAGAGTATAAAAGCCCAATTTATTTTTAATATTATAATTTATATTTTAATTAAATATAATAGCTATTATATTATAATTAAATCTAATTTAACTAGTAAGAATATTAGCGATTTTAAGATTTTAAAATAGGCTTTAAAATATATTTTCTTAATTTTTTTAGTAGTTAATAAAACTAGCTATATTCCTATATATAAATAAGTAGAAAAAGGCCTAAAATTAGAATTATATAGCCGGATTAGTAATACTAATAGAAAAATCGGAGTATAAATAAATAAATATAGTTATAAATAATTTATATTAGATTAGAAATATAAAAAAATAATATAAAAAGCTTATTAGTTCTGCTTAAAAAAAAAAAATATTTAGATCTGCCCTAAAGATAAGACTATAAAATAGCTAAAAAAAAAGATATATTCTTAATATAAAAAAACCTCTATTTTTTAAGATTTAAGCAGTAAAAAAGTAGATATTAGTATCTAATTATCTGCAGAAAGTTTAGACTACCCCTATTATATAATCTAATATAGATTTATATAGGATTAGCAGAAGATAGTATTTCTATAGTTAATAAAATAATATTTTTATATTAATATTAAAAATATAATATTAGCTATAATTATATATTAAAGTATCTAATCTAATTTAAGATATATAGATATATATAGATAGATATAGATAGATATAAATAAATATAGATAAATATAAACTAATTATATTAAATATAGCCGATAGGCCTTTATTTTATTTAAATTAAAAACTAATTTAAATATAGAGTATCTGGCTCGCCGCTGCGGCATCTTATAATTTATATAATATATAAATAAATAAAATACTATAGCAATAAGTATCTTAGTATCTACTATTAGTAAATAATAATAATAGATTTTTATAACTATAATATTAAAGTAAAAGATTAGATGCTGTATACTTTAATTAGTCTATATATATTTATATATATTAATATATATCTAATCTAATCTAGTATATAGAAACTAGCTATTAGATAATCTATAATTAGCCCTTAGATAAGGATTTTTATAAATAAAACTATTTTTTAAAATAAGATTTTACAGTTAAAAAAATAGTATATAATAGTATAAATTATTAATAGGATTATAAAATTTTAAACTATATATATATATATATTTATATTTTAATTACTATAATTAAGTATATATACTGTTTAAAATCTTAGAGGTAGGCTATATAGTATAATATTTTAATTTCTAATAGTTTTTAATAATTAATTTATCTAAAATATTAAAATATAAAGCTTAATTTAAAAGGCTAGAAAGCCTATAATATACTTACCTCTAGTATTTTTAGAATATCTACTTATTTTTAAATTTTTTTATAAATTTATTTAATTTATTTATTAAATATAAAAAAATTTATTTTAATTTTTAGAATTATTTTTATAAAGTCCGGAATAGATTATCTTAGCTGTTGTAAATATTTAAAAAATATAAAAAAAGCTTCTTTATTTTTTTAATAATTTTAAAAAATTAAGTATAAAATATTTATAAAAAGTTTTTATCTACTAAATATAAACTTTTCCAGCCCTAGTATATTAAAGTTACCTATAAAAAGTTTTTATCTACTAAATATAAACTTTTTCTTCTTTATTTTTTATATTTTTTTTTTTATCTAATATAAAAATTAATCTAAATATACTATTATAAGATATTTTATATATATATTTATTTATAGCGGCTAAAAAATAAATAGAATAATATTTTAGTAATACTAAAAACGGCTAATATACTAGCCAGCTATTTAGATATATTAAAAAATCTTTTAATTAAGTAAATAATATTTAGTTTAATTAAAGATTTTGCTATTAAGCTGTAGGATAATATTTAAAAAAGTATATCTTTAATTTAATTTTAGATTTTTTTTATTATTTCTTTATAAAGATTAGTAAATATAGAATAGATTTTATAAAAATTTACTATATACTAAAAAGTATAACTTACTAATTTTTTCTAATATTTAATATAAATAATAGAATATATTTTTAGGCAGGCTGCCGCTATACTACTGTTTATATTAAATAATATTATAATTTTTAAATTAAATATATAAATAGTAAATATTAGAATATTTTTAGTTCTAATTTAAAAAAAAGCTAAATAATCTTTATAATATTAGCTCTGCTAAAAGCCGCAACTAAAAAATAATAAATTTTACTATATTTTAAAATAAATCTAATTTTATTAATATTTATTAAATATTAGAGTTTAGATAGCCGCATTAGCTTAAGTCTTATATATAGTTTTATAATCTTTAAATAATTTACTAAATTACTACTGGCTAAATTAATATAGAAAATTTATATTTTATTTAATTAAATCTTTTATTTACTATTTAATAACTAAATATAATTACTATATTTATCTTCTAGTTGTATACTTTTTAGATATAAATTAAAATAATCTATTATTTAATTTATAATATTAGACTATAAATACTCTAAAGGCCCAACCAGGATATAAGATCAGATTTTTAGATACTGGGAATAAAACTAGTATTTTAAATAAAAATATAAAGCTATTTAGTAGAGTTTAAAAAAATTCTACTTTTTAAATTTATAGTAATAGAGATAATAGTATATCGGCTATTTAAATATATTATTATAGGCGGGATATCTTAAGCTTTAACAGCTAATTAGATTAGTAAATTAGATTTTTAAATACTAAAAATAAAACTAGTACTTTAGATAAAAATATAAAATTATTTAATAGAATTTAAAAAAATTCTACTTTTTAAATCTATAATAGTAGAAGTAGTAGTATATCGGCTGCCGGGATATATTATTATAAATAAAATATTTTAAATTTTAACAGCTAATTAAATAGATAAATTAAATTTTTAGATATTAAAAATAAAACTAATATTTTAAATAAATATATAAAGCTTTTTAGTAGAGTTTAAAAAAAATTTATTTTTTAAATTTATAGTAGTAGAAATAGTAGTATATCGGCTGCTCGGGCGCGTTACTGTAGGCGGAATATTTTAAACTTTAATAATTATTTAAATTAATAGATTAGATTTTTAGATATTAAAAATAAGATTAGTACTTTAAATAAGATTATAGAGCTGTTTAATAGAGTTTAAAAAAATTCTATTTTTTAAATTTATAATAATAAAAATAATAATATATCGGCTATCTAAGCGCGTTACCGCGGGCAGAATATTTTAAACTTTAATAATTATTTAAATTAGTAGATTAGATTTTTAAATACTGAAAAAAAAACTATTATTTTAAATAAAAATATAATACTATTTAATAGAGTTTATAAAAATTTTATTTTTTAGATTTATAGTAGTAGAAATAATAGTATATCGGCTACCGGAATATATTATTATAAATAAGATATTTTAAATTTTAACAGCTAATTAGATTAGTAGATTAGATTTTTAGATACTAAAAATAAAACTAGTATTTTAAATAAGATTATAAAGCTGTTTAGCAGAGTTTAAAAAAATTTTATTTTTTAAATTTATAATAATAGAGATAATAGTATATTGGCTGCTTAGATATATTACTATAAATAAAATACTATAGCTGTTCTTAGCTTTAACAGCTATTTAAATTAGTAGATTAGATTTTTAAAAACTAGAAATATAACTAGTACTTTAAATAAAAATATAAAGCTTTTTAGTAGAGTTTAAAAAAATTTTATTTTTTAAATTTATAATAGTAGAAATAGTAGTATATCGGCTGCCCGAGTATATTACTATAAACTTAATATTTTAAATTTTAATTTTTAATTAAATTAATAGATTAGATTTTTAAATATTAAAAATAAAATTAGTACTTTAGATAGGACTATAAAGCTGTTTAGTAAAGTTTAAAAAAATTCTACTTTTTAGATTTATAATAGTAGAAATAATAATATATTAGCTATCTAAATATAATACTATAAATAAAATACTATAACTATTCTTAGCTTTAACAGCTATTTAGATTAGTAGATTAGATTTTTAAATATTAAAAATAAAACTAGTACTTTAAATAAAAATATAAAACTATTTAATAAAGTTTAAAAAAATTCTATTTTTTAAATTTATAGTAGTAGAGATAGTAGTATATTAGCTGCCTAAATATATTACTATAGATTTAATATTTTAAACTTTAATCTTTAATTAGATTAGTAGATTAGATTTTTAAATACTAAAAATAAGACTAGTACTTTAGATAAAACTATAGAGCTGTTTAGTAGAGTTTAAAAAAATTCTATTTTTTAAATTTATAATAGTAAAAATAATAGTATATTAGCTGCCCGGGCGTATTACTGTAGGCAGGATATTTTAAACTTTAATAGCTAATTAAATTAATAAATTAGATTTTTAAATACTAGAAAAAGATCTGGTATTTTAAATAAAAATATAAAGCTATTTAGTAGAATATAAAAGATTTCTACTTTTTAAATCTATAGTAATAAAAATAATAGTATATCAGCTATTTAAGTATATTACTGCGGATAGAATATTTTAAATTTTAATAATTAATTAAATTAATAAATTAGATTTTTAAATATTAAAAATAAAATTAGTATTTTAAATAAAAATATAAAGCTGTTTAGCAGAGTTTAAAAAAATTCTACTTTTTAAATCTATAGTAGTAGAAGTAGTAGTATATCGGCTATCCGAGTATATTACTGCGGATAAGATATTATAACTATTTTTAATTTTAATAACTATTTAAATTAGTAAATCAGATTTTTAAAGGCTAAAAAAAAAGCTAATATTTTAAATAAAAATATAATATTATTTAGCAGAGTTTAAAAAAATTTTATTTTTTAAATTTATAGTAGTAGAAATAATAATATATCGGCTGCCCGGGCGCGTTACTATAAATAGAATTACTATAGCTATTTTTAGCTTTAACAGCTATTTAAATTAGTAGATTAGATTTTTAGATATTAAAAATAAAACTAGTACTTTAAATAAAAATATAAAGCTATTTAATAAAATTTAAAAAAATTCTATTTTTTAAATCTATAGTAATAAAAATAATAATATATCGGCTATTTAAGTATATTACTATAAATAAGATTACTATAACTACTTCTAATTTTAATAGCTATTTAAATTAGTAGATTAGATTTTTAAATACTAAAAATAAGACTAGTATTTTAAATAAAACTATAGAGCTGTTTAGTAGAGTTTAAAAAAATTCTATTTTTTAAATCTATAATAGTAGAAGTAGTAGTATATTAACTATTTAAATATATTACTGTAGATAGGATATTTTAAATTTTAATAATTAATTAAATTAATAGATTAGATTTTTAGATATTAAAAAAAAAACTAATATTTTAAATAAAAATATAATACTATTTAGCAGAATATAAAGAATTTCTACTTTTTAAATTTATAGTAGTAAAAATAATAATATATTAGCTATTTAAATATATTACTGCGGGCGGAATTACTATAGCTATTTTTAGCTTTAATAACTATTTAGATTAGTAGATTAGATTTTTAGATACTAAAAATAAAACTAGTATTTTAAATAAAAATATAAAGCTGTTTAATAAAGTTTAAAAAAATTCTATTTTTTAAATTTATAATAATAGAAGTAGTAGTATATCAGCTGCCCGGGCATATTACCGCAGATAAGATATTTTAAATTTTAATAACTAATTAAATTAGTAAATTAGATTTTTAAATATTAAAAAAAGATTTAATATTTTAAATAAAAATATAAAGCTATTTAGCAGAATATAAAAAATTTCTATTTTTTAAATCTATAATAATAAAAGTAGTAGTATATCGGCTGCCCGGATATATTACTATAGATAAAATATTTTAAACTTTAATAGCTAATTAAATTAATAAATTAGATTTTTAGATACTAAAAAAAAAACTAATATTTTAAATAAGAATATAATACTATTTAGTAGAGTATAAAAAATTTTTATTTTTTAAATTTATAATAATAGAAATAATAGTATATCGGCTGCCCGGATATATTACTGCAGATAAAATTACTATAGTTATTTTTAATTTTAATAACTATTTAAATTAATAGATTAGATTTTTAAATACTAAAATAAAAATTAGTACTTTAAATAAAAATATAAAGCTGTTTAATAAAATTTAAAAAAATTCTATTTTTTAAATCTATAGTAGTAGAGATAGTAGTATATCGACTATCTAAATATATTATTATAAATAGGATTATTATAGTTATTCCCAGCTTTAATAGCTATTTAAATTAGTAGATTAGATTTTTAAAGGCTAAGAATAAAACTAGTATTTTAAATAAAAATATAATATTATTTAGTAGAATATAATAGATTTCTACTTTTTAAATCTATAGTAGTAGAAATAGTAGTATATCAGCTATTTAAATATATTATTATAAATAAAATTACTATAGCTGTTCTTAGCTTTAACAGCTATTTAAATTAGTAGATTAGATTTTTAAAAACTAGAAATAGAACTAGTACTTTAAATAAAAATATAATACTATTTAATAAAATATAATAGATTTCTATTTTTTAAATTTATAATAATAGAAATAGTAGTATATCGGCTGCTTGGGCGCGTTACTATAGATAAAATATAATAACTATTTCTAGCTTTAACAGCTAATTAAATTATTTAGATTAATAATATATTAGATTTTATCTACTATTCAGCTGTATAGACGCGTTACAGTAGAACTATAGATTTTAAAAATTATATAATTATATTTAATTAATTTAATATTAAGTTATTTATCTTTTTTATAGGTTTATTATAGTATTAATATAATTAAAAGTTTTTAAAAAAAAAATATAAGTATAATACTAGTAAATAAAATCTTAATAGTGCTAAACTAGCTTAATATTATTATAAATAGTTTAGTAAAAAACTTATAAATAGTACTAATAAAATTCTATATATTTTAAATTTATTACTAGATTAGATAGTAACTTTTAATATTACTATATCTACTACTATATCTTATATATTTAAAATAGCGAAAAAAAATATCGATAGAAATAATAAAAATATAAAATAAACTAAAAAGTTTAAAATTAAGGTAGAGAATTTCCTGTTGCCAGGGATTCCGCTAAAAAATAAAAAAAAAAAAAGTTTAATAAAATTATAGTTTTATTAACGCGTTGGCTTAATTTTATATACTTATTTTTAAATCTAATAATCTTTTAAATTTATAACTAATATTATCTAAAGGCGTCTATTTTTTCTATACCGGTATTACCCCGCTTTAAAATAAACTAATATATAGATATAGAATATTTTATAGTTAATATAATATATTATAACAGCTCTATTAAGTATATCTATATAATAGGCCAAGTCGGTACTAAGCTTTATAAAATTATTAATAAACTTAGTATTAATTAGACTGCTAAACAAATCTATATAAATATTCCGGATTTTAATATAAAAAAAAAAATTAGAAAAAAAGTTTTTAAAATAATAATATAATACCGCAATAATATTAAAAAGGCTTTAGAGATTTTTAATTAAACTATATATAATTAATACTTTAAATATCTAAATTAGAAAAAAATATTACTAATTTAAATAAATATTTTTATTTAAATTAAAAAAAATAAATTTAATATAGTTATTTTTAGTTATAAAAACTATAACTATTTAATATAAATAATAGTTTTATCTACTATAGAAGAACTATACAACTATAAAAATTTTAAAAATATAAAAAAATTAAATAAATAGTATATATATTCTAGTCTCTATTATTAGTAGTCTATAAAAATAAAAAACTCAGCTAAAATCTTATTATTAGAACTAGATAGATTAATTTTATCTATACTATTTACTATTTATAAAAGATTAGCAGCCGCTAATTATCTTTAATTATATAATTAATTTTATTTATATTATTTACTACTTATAGAGGACTAGCGGCTGCTAATTATTTTAAATTATATAATTAATTTTATTTATACTATTTACTATTTATAGAGGACTAGCAGCTGCTAATTACTTTTAATTATATAATTAATTTTATCTATACTACTTATTATTTATAGAAAATTAGCAGCTGCTAATTATTTTTAATTATATAATTAATTTTATTTATTTAGCTTAGTATTTACAGGCAGCGGCCGCTAATATATAAAAAATTTAAAAATAAAATACTAAAATTATATAAAATTAAATTTTAATATTTAATAATAAAAAACTATTAAGGTGCGGGCTAGGTTGTTATATATTAATTAGTTAAAATAGTAGTAATAGTAGATTTAGCTAAAAATAATTTTTTATAATAGATTTTTTAATTTTTAATTATTAGCTACTTAGATTAGGCTATTTTTAGATTTATAGATTAAAATATTATAGTTAAAAAACTATAATCTAAATAAAAAATTACTAGTATATAAATAGATTATAAATTATATATTAGGCGGTTAAAATAGCAATATTTTTTTAAAATAAAGTAAAGTAGATAGGACTAGATAAAGTACTAGATTTAAATAAGACGGGTAAAATAGATAAGGCAGATAAAATAGATAAAGCAGATAGAATAGATAAGGCGGATAAAATAAATAGAGCGGATAAAATAGATAATTATATAGATTTAATAAATCTATACTATAATAAAAAAAAAAGCTTAATCTAGTTTTTATAACTAGGCTAAAACTAGACTTTATTACTACGCCCTAAGAGTTGGATTTGTATATATTATATATATAATTAAAAAAACTATATTAATATTTAAATTAAATAATTTAATTTATTTAACTACTAAAATCTATTACAGCGGCTCTCCGCAGTTTATTTAAATATTATATATTATATATACTATATTTAAAATAAGATTACTGGCTAAACTGTAGCTGCGCTGTTTAAAAAAAATTAATTATTATTTATAATAAATAATTATTTTTTTTTAATTTATAATAATTTATATAAAATATATCTAAAATCTAGTTTATATCAGTATTAGTTTTAGATTCTATTTATTAGAATAGTACTAAAGCTATTATAATTAGAATATATATATTATTAGTAAAATACTTTTTATATACGGCTATAGATATATATATTAAATAAGCTCCTTTTATTATAATAAATACTAATTTTATTTCTTTTATTTTCTAATCTATAATTAGTTAATAGATAATTATATATACTATATCTTCTAGGCTTTATTCAGCTAATAATACTTTTTAAATAATTATAATATAAATCTAAAATATTTATTTTATTTATATTATAATTTATATATTACGGTATAGATCTAATATACTGATTTTATTTATTTTATCTGCTTAACTTATTTAACCAGATTAATCTATTTTATTCTAAAAATCTAATTATTTTTTTTAACTATTTTATATATAATCTATAATTTTCTTAACTATTTATTTATTTCTAATTCTGCTAATATAGCTTTTTTAAGCTATATTTTATTTATAAATTTAAAAATAGCTCTAATCTAGTAGCTAGTAAAAAATCTAAAAAATTAATTAAAAAAAATTATTTAGCTAAAGCTGTTATTTCTACTACTTAGCTAAATTAAAAATTAAATACTAATCTACTTTTTAATACTGCAATTTTATATAGTTTAAAAAAATAAAAAATCTTTTTTATCTACTAATCTACTTTAAGATTAGTAAAAAGTTTTATTAATTTAAATTAAAAAATTATTATTTATATTTATAGTACTATAATCTATAACTTTATAGTAGTAAAAAAAATCTTTTTTATCTATTAATTTATTTTAAAGTTAATAAAAAGCTTTACTAATTTAAATTAAATAAAAAACTATTATCTATTATAATCTTTTTTTTTTAAAATCTAACTTCTATATTTTTTATTATTTTTTTAAGATCTGTTAATCTTTTTTAACTTCTAAAGATACTTATTCTACTTATTATTTTATTAGTATATTAAAAAATTAATTCTGCTAATCTTATATTAGATTATTTTTATTAGTACTATTATAAATAAATATTAACTATACTTCTAGCCAGCCCCTATATATCTATTAAAAATATATAAATATAAATAGTATAAACTGTATATAAAATCTATATTTATATACTGCAGTATCTAACTGTATAGATATATATAAAAAAAAAAAAAAAAAAATAATTTATATTTTAAAAAATTATTTAAAATCTTATTTATTTATATAGCCAGCCTGGCTTGGGCGCTATTTTAGTAATAAAAAAATAGAATAAAATATATATAAATAAATATAAACTATTGCGCCGGTAGGCGGCGGCCTATCTATCTTAATATTATATATTATATAAAAAAAACTAAAGGGCCTCCGCTTATATATATATATAAATATAATAAAAATAGAAAACAGTTTAAACTATATTTTATTTTTTATATTTTAATAATCTGCTAAAATCTAGAATAGAGCATAGTTATACTATATTTATTTATTTATAATTTATTTAAAAAGTAAATAGATATATCTATTAGAAATATTATAATATAAATCTAATATACCGATTTTTTATCCGTCCTATCCGCTTAATCTATTTAACTAGATTAATCTATTTTATTCTAATAATTTAACTATTTTTTTAACTGCTCTATATATAATCTATAATCTTTTTAATTATCTGCCTATTTCTAATTCTACTAATATAGTTTAAAAAAAAAGCTATATATTATAATATAAGTAAAAGACTTTTATTAATTTTAAAAAACTACTATAAATATTTATTTTATCTAAATCTTATATTAATATAATTTTATATAGTATACGCAGTATAAAGCTAGCGGCTTTATATTCTAGTTCTTTTACTAATAGTATAATAGTTATACTTTAGAATATATATTTAAAAATACTTTATAATATATATTTTATCTATATATTTAAAAATAGCCTAATAGTAGCTAGTAGTAAAAAATCTAGAAAATTAATTATAAAAAATTATTTAGTTAAAACTATTATTTTTATTATTCCGTTAAACTAAAAATCAGATATTAGTCTATTTTTTAATAATAAATAAGATTATATATAAGTACTATTTTTCTATTAGAATTTAAGCTAATCCGGCTATATAACTCTACTAAAAGATCTTTTTCTTTATAAATTATAAAAATATAATAGCTATCTAGTTTTAATAACTAAAAACTAACTACTAAAAAATTAAAAAAATATATTTTAGAGTCTATTTCTAAGATTTTAATATCGCCGATAATAATAAGCAGTCTAATAGTAGAAAAGGCGCCCGATAAGATATAAAAGCTAAGATTTTTATTAAATTAATAAAATAAAAGATCTAATATTCTATAGATTTAAAACTAATAGTTTTTTAATAAGTAATATTAGATACTAATTTTTATTTTATATTTAATTTTATTTATTTAGTTTATTATTTACTAAAGATTAGCAGCCGCTGGTGGCCTCTATATTATATTTTTATATAATTAATTAATATATTTTTTAATTACTAATAATCTTATTATTTAGCTTTACTACTTATAGCCGCGGGCAGAGGGGTTTCTATTTTTTTATTTTTAATTTTTTAATAAATTATTTTCAGCTGTAATAGATTACTAAAAAATTATATAATATAGTTCCGATTCTAATTTCTAGATCTATTTTTAAAAAAAGTTAAGATTAAACTAGTCTAAATTTATTATATACGGTTTATATTACTGGCAGGGACTTTTTCCGCCGCCGGATAAAATCTAATAGTAGATATTTTTTTAAACTAAAAGATTTTTTTATTTATTTTAAAAAATAAAGTTAAAAAATAAGATAAATCTAATATTATTTATCTGCTATAATAAATATTTATACGGATATATTACTATAAATAAAATATAATTATTATAATTAATTTTAATAATTAATTAAAGTAGTAGATTAGATTTTTAGATACTAAAAATTAGAGGTATATCTAGTTATACTTTTTTAAATAAACTATTAAAATTATAAAAAATTCTGCTTTTTAGATCTACTATATTAGATTTATAATTTTATTTATTATATAAATATATCGCTGCGGGCGGGATATAGTTACTATAATTAATTTTAATAATTAATTAAAGTAGTAGATCGGATTTTTAGATATTAAAAATTAGAGATATATCTATTTATACTTTTTTAAATAGACTATTAAAATTATAGAAAATTCTATTTTTTAAATCTACTATATTAAATTTATAATTCTATTTACTATACGGATATATTACTACAGGCGGGATATAGTTACTATAATTAATTTTAATAATTAATTAAAATAATAAATTAGATTTTTAAATATTAAAAATTAGAAATATATCTAATTAGACTTTTTTAAGTAGACTATTAAAATTATAAAAAATTCTATTTTTTAAATCTACTATATTAAATTTATAATTTTATCTACTATACAGACACATCGCTGCAGACAAAATATAATTATTATAATTAACTTTAATAACTAATTAAAATAGTAGATCAGATTTTTAAATATTAAAAATTAGAGATATATCTAATTATACTTTTTTAATTAGACTATTAAAATTATAAAAAATTTTATTTTTTAAATCTACTATATTAAATTTATAATTTTATCTACTATATAGACATATTGCTGCGGATAGAATATAATTATTATAATTAATTTTAATAATTAGTTAAAATAGTAGATTAGATTTTTAGATACTAAAAATTAAAGATATATCTAATTATATTTTTTTAAATAGACTATTAAAATTATAGAGAATTCTACTTTTTAAATCTATTATATTAGATTTATAATTTTATTTACTATATGGACGTATTACTACGGACAGAATATAATTACTATAATTAATTTTAATAATTAATTAAAATAGTAGATCGGATTTTTAGATACTAAAAATTAAAGATATATCTAGTTATATTTTTTTAAATAAATTATTAAAATTAGAAAGAATTCTACTTTTTAGATCTGCTATATTAGATTTATAATTTTATCTGCTATATAGATATATTACTACGGATAAAATATAGTTACTATAATTAATTTTAATAATTAGTTAAAATAGTAGATCGGATTTTTAAATATTAAAAATTAGAAATATATCTATTTATACTCTTTTAAATAGACTATTAAAATTATAGGGAATTCTGCTTTTTAAATCTGCTGTTTTCTATAGTTCTATCTAATTAATATAGTAGATAAAAATATAGAATAGAAAGGCTTAGTATATATTCTAATATAAAATTTATCTTTATCTATATTTAAACCGGGTAATATTTTTTTATAATATTTAGAAAGCTGTTACTAGCCTAATATAAAAGTTATAGATTTAATTTTTATAGTTCTAGAATTAGAATAGTCTTCTCTATCTAAATATTAAAAAATAATTTCTAATATCCTATTTTTGGTGTCTGAAAATATACACTGATTCCCTATATAGATATATATATTATTTTTTTTCTATATTTTAGTAGAAGTTTATAGAAGATTAATATTTCTAGTCTTTTTAATAATAATATAATTATTTAGCTTAATAATAAAAGCGGAAAAAAAAAATATTAAAATAGTAATATTAGTAAATTAAATAAAAATAGATTAGACTTTATAAATAAAAATATAAAAAAATAGTTTATTAGATGTTTAGCGGTGCTAATAAAATTTATTATAAATAAATTCTAACTTTTATTTATAAAAAACTAAGAATTAGTAGACTAAATAAAAATAAATTTAAAAATAGTAGACTAAACGATAATAAACTATATATTTTTTTTAAATATTAAATATATAAAATCTATACTCTAGAGAAATAAATAAAAATTTAAAAATATAGTTATTTTATTAAATAGTAGCTATAAAATGTTAGAAATCGGCAGAAAAAATTAAAAAACTTAAATTAAATTAAAGAAATTAAGAAAAAGTTAAAAGAAATCTAAAAAAATTAAAAAAAAACTAAATAAGTTGGGATAAATCTAGATAAGTTAAAATAAATCTAAATAAGTTAAAATAAATCTAAATAAGTTAAGATAAGTTTAAATAAGTTAAAAAAAGTCTTATAGAGTTAAGAAAAGTCTAGAAAAATCTAAAAATTTAAAAAAAATAAAAAATAAAAGCTAAAAATAAAAGTTAGAAATAAAAAAAAATAATAAAAAAATAAATATTTAGTTATTTAGAAAAATAATAAATATTTATAAATAATTCTAAACTATAAAATCTAATATTTTAATTAAAAAGACCGAGTATTATATAAATATTATATAACTTATTTAATTTTTATATAAAATTTTAATAGATAATTAGATACTAGACTCTAATATTAAACTAAGAAATAATATAATTACTATATTAAGATTTTAATAATATATAAATATTATTATATAAAATCTATTATAAAAAAAAAAATAGTAATTTTAAATATTTTTATAAAAAGATAAAAAAAAAGTCGGATATTATATTAATATATCTAAAAATAATTAAATAAAAAATAATATTTAGTTATAATTATAAACTAGCGGCGGGAATAATTTAAATAATATTTAAAAAATACTAATAGTTTATTTATACTATTAGTTGTTAGATTACTAGTTAAAAAATAAAATTCTAAAAAATATTTAATATTTAGAATTCGGATTTTAAATATATTTTATAAATTAAAATATAGATTTTATTATATATCTACAGCTTTAGATTAAGAATATTTAAAATATAATTTAATAAAAGATATAAATAAAAAAAATATTAATTACTATTTATTTAAAAACTATTTAAATTAAGTATTATCTATTAAAATTTAATACTAGTTTTTAGATTATTTTTTAAAAACTTTAGTTAAATAATATTATTTTTTTAAAAATATTAGTTTAATAGTAATAATAGAATATAGTTATAGCTAAGCTGATTTAGTAAAATAATAGTTTTATTATAAAAAAATTTATCGGCTAAAAATAATAATATAGCTTTTACTATATTTAAATTCTTTATAATAAATATATTAAAATTATTTATATAATTTAAAAAATTAATTAATAATTAGATATATAGTAGATATAAAAAAGATTAACTATATCGGTTATATTAATATATAAAATAATAGAAAAAGAATTTAAAATAGTTAATAAAAAAAAATTAATATAAAGATTTTTATTAGATTTTTTATTAATTTTAGCTGTTTTAGTCTATCGGATAAATCTTTTATTATTAAAAATAGATTAGTTAAAGAACTTATTTTTTTAACTAAAAGTTTTCTACTAACAGTTATAATTATATAATATACTTTAATTTACTATAGTAAAATTAGATATTAAAATAATCTTATTAATAATTAATAATAATTTAACTATTTTAAAGCTATTATATATAAACTTTAAAATATTAAATAAGATTTTATTTATAGATTAGATAGGGCTGCTTTATAAATTCTAAGATTTAATCTAATTTTATAATAGATTTTTTAAAGTTTAAAAATATTTAATATAATAAATATTTAAAATATTAACGGTAGTACTAATAGTAGAGGAATATAAATAAACTATAAATTTTTAAATAAATTTTAATAGTAATAGTTAATTAAATAATATAATAGATATATTTAAATTAATAATATTTATTAAATCTAGCCGGCGGCGCTTTATATAAATATATTTTTTTTTTATTTTTTTTTTTTTATTAATAATATATTTTTTATTCTACTTCTACAGCTGCTGGGCCCGATCTTTTTATTTTTTTTATTATTTAATATATATAATCTCGGATTCTATAAATTAAAACTATTTATTACTATATTAATAGCAGCAGTATATTATATATAATTTTTTAAAAATAATATATTTTTTTATAAAAAATATTATATTATAGGCAGATTAATAGATAAAATATAATTAAAAAAAAAAAAAAAAGTTAAAAAAAAGATAATTTATAAAGGCAGCTCTTTAGATTTTAAATAAAAAGATTAGATATAAATATATAATTTAAAATATCTAAAACTAAACCGGGAGCAGATAGAGTAAAAACTAAATTAATTATTTTATTTTAATAATAATTCTTATTTTATTAGCTACCCGCACCCTATTAAAAACTATAAAATTTTAATTTTAAATAATATCTATAATAAAAAATATTTTTAAAGTTTTTTTTAATTAATTAATATAAATAAAAGTTAAATAGAATCTATATTAATCTTAACTTATTAAATAAACTAGATAAGTAGATATTTAATTTTAAAAAAAAATAGTATTAAACCTTTTACTAAGACTTATTTAGCTAATTATAAAAATATATTTAGTTCTACTTTACAGTATTAAAATTCAATACTCCGGGTCCTCTGGGTTAGATTTAGCCTATTAAAATTATTATATCTATTATTTAATTAAATTAAAAACTAGATACTTATCCACTTTTTAATATTATATAGCTTTTACTTTTAAAAATAATAGTATTAATAAAATATTAAAAATTTTAAAATTTTTTATTAATTTTATAAATATCTATAAATTTATTTAAAATATTAGAAAAAACTTTAAAAAATAATTTAATTATTATAGTTAAATATACTAATTTATTATAAATTTTAAAAAAGCTAAAAAAAATAAAAAATTACTATAAAAATCTAGATCTAGTAATTTAAAATTTAAAATTTTAAAAATCTTTATTAAATAGTTAAATTTATAAATTAAAAAAATATAGTTTAAAAAAAAATTAAATTTAAAAAGCAGCTATTTTTATAGTTAATATTTTTATTTTAATTTTTAAATCTACTATTAAAATCTTTATAATTATTATAATAAAAATATTTTTAATAATTAATTCTAGATCTTCCGCCTCTGCTATTTATTTTAAATATATTTTTAATTTAAATAAATTTTATGATATTTATAATAATCTCTACTATTTTATAATTTAAATTAAAAATAAAATAATTATTAATATTAACTAATTTTTAATTATTTATTTTTATATTATATATATTATAAGTTAATTTAGAAAAGCTGCTTATATTTAGATTCTACTATATATTTATAATAATAACTATTAACTTTAAAATTATATTAATATTTTAATATTATTAAAAAAAATATTTAAATATTTTAATAATATTTATAATTTTTATAATAATCTTTATTAACTTAAATAAAAAAATAAAAATTTTATAATATTTTTTACTAAATTTTAATATTTTACTATAAAAAATAAAATATTTAAAAAAATATTATTAGCCTTACTAATATAAGCTATTAATAAAAAACTAAAAATTATATTTTTATATTATAATATTTCTAAAAAATCTTATATAAAACTAATAATTTTTTTATAAAATTTAAAAAATTATTATTTATTTTAAAATAATAAAATTTATAATTATTTTTAAAAATCTTCTATTAATATAAAACTATATATTTAAAAAAACTAGTTTAAATCCCGGAATAAAAACTATATAAAAAAATCTATTATTTTTAAATATAATTTTATAAATTTGTTTATTATATATTATTAGTTTTTATATAAAAATATTAACTATTATAAATAATAAAAATATTTTTATTATATATTAAATTATTATTTTATTAAAAACTATTCTAAACCGGATATTTAATTATTATAAACTATATTTATATATTTATAATTTCTAAACTTTTATATATATTTTTTTAAACTATTATTATTTAATTTCTAAAATTATTGATTTTTAAATATTTTAAACTTTTTAATTCTACTATCCGGTATATTTTAAATAATTTTATTTTTTTAATTTTAATAAATAGTTAAAAAAATAAACTTATTTTAAACCGTTAATAGGCCAATTCTTTAATATAATTATATACTATTTTAAAAACTATATTTAAAAAAATTCCTATTAAAAAAAACTTTAAAAAACTAATTTAATAGTTATTTTTATTATACTAAATTTTTAAAATATAAAAATTTTAATATATATTATAATTAATATTAAATATTTTATTATAAAAATAATAAATAAAAGCTAGACTAAAGTTTATTAATTATTATTATATTTTTTAAAAATTTATAAAATAATTATAAAATTTAATAATTAATAAAAAAAAATAGACTATATTATTTATTATATTTAAATAATTCTAAAGATTTATAACTATATTAAAAAAAATATATTTTTTTTAATTATTTAATTTATTTACTATTTAATTATTTTTAGTTTTTTATAGTTAAAGATTTATAATTTTTATATTAGCTAACTTATATATATTATTTAATTTATTAATTAATATTATTAAAATTACTATAATATTTTTCTAAAACTATAAAAAAATCTATATTTTATATAATTTACTAGTAAAAATCTGCTTTAAAAATATTATATTTTTAAAAGCCCTAAAAAAAAAAATATTTATTTTATTTTATTAATAATATATACTATTTATATATACTATAATTATTTAATATTTATAATAATAGTAAATTAGATTAAAAAAATATTATAAATTATTTTAAAATTAAAGAAAACTATTTTATTTAAAAAGTTTAAATACTTTAAAAATATTTTTTTTTAAAAAAGCAAAAAACTACTTCTATATTAAAAATATAACTATGTTATTATATTAAAAAATAAAAAAATTCTATTTTTTAATTTATTATATAAAATATTTTAAAATAAATTATAAACTTTAAAAAAATAGCTGTTAAAAAATCTAAAAAAAGATTTTATTTATTTTAGCTTATTTCTAATTACTTTTTTAATACTATTTATTAAAAAATTTAAAAAAGATTTATAATTTTATATAAATTATTATATTTTAAATATTATTTTTATAAAAAACTACTATTTACTTCTACTTATAAAAAAATCTTAAATAATTTAAAAAATATAAAATATTTTATTAAAATTAATATTATTAGTATTTTTAATAATATTTAAATTAAAAAAACTTAAAAGTATCTAATTATATTCCGAATTTATTTAGAATTATATAAAATATTTATAATATTATTTAAACTTATTAAAATCTTTATTATATTTTAATAATATATTAATAATATTTTAAAAAACTATTTTAATATTTTTTATATAGTTTATTTTAATAATATTCTAATTTATAGCTATATCTGTAAAAAATATTTTAAATATATTTATTATATATTAAAAAATTATATAAAATAAAATTATATATTAAATTATCTAAAAATAAATTTATAATTTTTAAAACTAAGTTTTTAAATCTAATTATAAATTATAACAGATTCTATATAAATTTAAAAAAAATTAAAATTATAATTAAATAATCTCTTTTAATTTTTATTACTAATATTTAAATTTTTTTAAATTTTAATAATTTCTACTACTGCTTTATCTGTAATTTTTTAAAATTAATAATACTATTAATATATTTAATAAAAAAAAATATTTTTTTTAATTAATTATTAAACTATTAAAAAATTTTTAATAGATTAAAAAATATCTTTTCTAATATATCTATTTTATAACTATTTAATTAAATATAAAATATTATTTTAAAAACTAATACCTCTAATTATATTTTAAAAGAAGTACTATTTTAATATAAAAATAATAAAATATTATATTTAGTTATATATTTTTTTAAAAAGTATATTTTTACTAAGTATAATTATAAAATTTATAATAAAAAACTATTTATTATTATCTACTACTTTAAAAAATAGTATTTAAAATTAAAAAATATTTTATTACTAATATAAATTATTTTTAATTACTATAATTTTAAATATTTTATATTTATTAAGCTGCTAAACTACTAATAAGTCTAATAATTTAAATTTTTATTATATTTTAATTTTAAAATTATTTATAGATCCGGTAAATATAATATTAAATCTAATAATTTAACTAAAAAATTAGTAGATTTTTTAAAAAAAAGAAATAAGCGTCTGCTATACTAAAACTAAATAGTATTAAAATAAAAAAATATTAATTCTGTCTATCTACTATACTAAAGCTAAGTAGTATTAAAATAAAAAAATATTAATTCTATTTATCTGCTAATACTACTCCCGATCCCGCTAAAATATAAAACTAATAAAAAAAAATATTAAAAATATATTAGAAGTAAAATTAGCGCCTATTTTATATAATTTAAAAAAAATAATTTTTAAAAATAAATAAGATTTATAATTTTTATTAAAAATATAAAAATCGTTTTATATAATTTATAAAAAAAATAAATAGATTAAAAAAATTTTAAAGATTTTAATAACTAATAAAAACTACTATTTAAATATATTATTAGTTTTATATAAAAAATAAAAATTTTTTTATTTTATAAAAATTAATTATAGATACTAAATAATAAATAAATTAAAACTAATTTAATTAGATTAGTCTATAATAAATCTATTTTTAAATATTTTAAAAAAATCTATATATATAAGTTTTTAATTTAAAAATACTATTAGTCTAATATCTACTAATATATAAAATAATAAATAAAAAATTATTATATTTATTAAAAAATAATTTTATTTAAAAAAATAAAATAAAAAAATTCTAAAACTTTTTCTAATATTTAAATATATATAATAAAATATATTTATAAACTTTTCTATATATTTTTTAAAAAATTAAAATTATAATACTATTTAAATAATTATTAATTATCTAATAAAAATAAAATATCTAGTTTTTTATAATTTTACTATTAATACTACTATTATTATAACTATATATATCTAATATATATAAAAATTATATAGTTTTTTTTAATTTATTTTTTTAAACAAAAAATTCTAGTTTATTCTTAAATTTTAAAAATATTTAATATAATAATTTAATATTATAAATAAACTTTTTATTATATATTATTCTAAAACTAATAACTAGATTAAAAAAATTAATATAATATTTAAATAATATTTTTATATCTATATAAACTATTTATAAAATAATTAAAACTAATAATTTTTTTTAATTAAATTTATATTAAATATAATCTATTTTAATATTATTAAAACTACTTTATTTTTTATAAATAATAGCTTTTATTTTTATATAGATTTTAAATTTATAATTATTTTAAATAGTTTAGCTATTAAAAATATTAATTAATTTATTATAAAAATATAAATTATTTAAAAATTTATTAAATTAAAAATATTTATTATTTAAATTTAATATATAAAATAAATAAACTAATAATATAAATCTATAAAAAGATTTAAAAAAAATTAAAAAATATAATTAAATATTTATAATATTAAAATATTAAAATTTAATAAAAAATTTAATTAAAATATTTTAAAATTATATAAAACTAAAAAAATTATTAGCTTATATATTTATTAATAAGTTTTATTTTTAATATAAAAATATATTTTATATTTAATATTAGTTTATTTATTTTTATTAATAAAAATCCTATTTTTAGTTAATATTAATTTCTACTACTATATATAAAAATTAATAAATTAAAAAAATAAAAGATTAAAAATATTTTTAATTTAATATAAAATTATAAAAAATATAATTATTTTTAATTAATATATATTATAAAATAGATTAAATTCCCGGATTTAACTACTAAATTTATTTAATATTTAAAAAATATTTAATAAATAGTTAAAAACTTTTATTACTATTATTTTAATAAATTAAAATCTATATTTTAATAAAGCTTAGTTTTAAAAAAATATATTATTATAATATATATTTAGTATACTACTTTTATCTATGCTATCTACTTAATCTATTTAATTTATATAATTTATTAAATCTATTTTATTTTAATTATTTAATTAATTTTTTAACTACTTTATATATAATTTATAATTATTTTATTAATTTATTTATTTTTAATTTTATTTATAGCTTTTTAAGCTATATTTTATTTATAAATTTAAAAATAATCTAATCTAATAGTTAATAAAAATCTAAAAAATTTATTATAAAGATCCAGCCCGCCAAAGCTGTTATATCTACTATCTAACTAGACTAGAGACTAGACGCCTACCCACTTCTTAATAATATTATACTATCTTAATCTTATAAATACTGTTTATTTATTATACTATTTTACCCTTTAGTCCTTATAGCTGATATAATTAGAATATAAATAATATAAAGCTAATATTAATAATTAGTAAATATAAGTTTTTTATAATATAGATTAGCAGAGCTAATAAATAATACTATTTAAAAATATTTTAAAAAAATTTAAAAAAGATTTTATTTTAAAAATATAAATAATTAAAATTCATAATTAAAATATTAATTATAAATAATTAATATAATTAAAATATAAATAATAATAAGTTAATATTAATAGCTAATAAATATAAGTTTTTTAATAATATCAATTAGCAGAGCCGGTAAGTATTATTTTTAAAAAATATTTTAAAAAAATTTAAAAAAGATTTTATTTTAAAAATATAAGTAATTAAAACTTATAGTTAAAATATTAGTTATAGCTAGCTAATATAATTAAAATATAAATAATAAACAATTAATATTAATAATTAGTAAATATAATTTTTTTTATAATATAAATTAGTAAAGTTGGTAAATATTATTTATAAAAAATTTAGAAAAAAATTAAAAAACAATTATTTTAAAAATATAAATAATTAAAATTTATAGTTAAAATACTGGTTATAAACAGCTAATATAGTTAAAATATAAATAATAAAAATTAGTATTAATAGTTAATAAATATAAATTTTTTATAGTATAGATTAGTAAAGCTGATAAATATTACTATTTAAAAATATTTTAAAAAAATTTAAAAAAATCCTATTTTAAAAATATAAATAATTAAAGTTTATAATTAAAATAATAACAGCTATTTAAAATATTAATAAATTATATAAAAATATTGAAAAATAGATTTTTACTATAAATATTTAAAATATTAATAACTTTACTAAATCTTTATTAAATTAGATAAAAGATATATTATTTAGATTAGAATAAAAAACTCTATATATAAAATAGTTTTAAAACTTAATATATCTTATTTTATTAGATACTTACACTTGTTATTTTGCTATATAGATTTAGCCTATTTTTTTATCTATTTTTTAATTCTTCTACTTTTAATTATTGTCTTTTATTAACTTTTATCTTACTTATACACTCAATTTGTTAGTAAAGTAAAAGTTCAATAATATTATTGTAAAAAATCTTAAAAATTATTACTAATATCTATTTAAGAACCTGAAAATATATGCAATTCCCTATATAGAATTCCTGGTTACACATCTGTTACTTGTTCCTCCTCAAGTGACCTGTTCTGTTAGGAGCACCAGCTGGTTGACTCTGGTTGATACTAGTGGCTGGAATAAACAATGCTCTAGGGTCAAACCTCAGCAACACGCCGGAAACTCCTCACTGTGACTTATCTGATCACAGACAACCTCAACCTCACTTTGTCAAGTATCCCTTGATTGCTAAGCAGAGCGGGCCCTTATCTGAGTATTCTCCAGAGCCCAGCACCAATGGCTGTGTAGCGCGACTGACCACTGTAGAGCGCTGCGCTTTGACCCAACCACACCCGGGATGGTGCAATCCATCAATAGGAGAATTTGTCAGTCTGTTGTGCAGTTTGCAAGTCAAACTTGGTTAAGAAACTGGAATAAACAACCCCAATTTCTCTCTGGTACATGTCAAATGTTCGGTATTTCCTGCAGTGTACGGGAGAGTATTGTGAAGGTATCGGGGCGGTATTGAAGTGGTAATGGGTAAGATTCCGTTCCCAAAGAGGAAGAGCAATGACCAAGGGTTATTCAGGCGCGCCTCGGTAGTAACAGGTATAGTGGAGAGACTTATAGTTAGGTGATTCATGGTAGCAAGGAGCATCAGGGGAAATGGGGTTATTGGATGCGGTGATTGGTGCAGCAACTCGGCTCGATTGTGGCTGAAACCACTGGAGGTTCCAGTTCCAGTTGCCCCTGACCGGGAACCCTCATCATCTCCTCTACCCCCCAACCAAGCATTGTCGGAGCTCCACCGGACTATTCCAAGCATCTGCGTCCCAACTTGGCAGCCTTGGCCGGTTCAGCTTATCTTTAGCATCTGTTGTTGGCGGGCCTCGCTCGGCAACTGCTGTCATATCAAGTCCCCACTCATAACTGCGGTCAATATAATCGTGCGTCTGCAGACTTGGAGTGGCCCCGAGGATACCTAGAGGCGAAGACCCGACATCTCCCCATAAAGTGGAGACTGTAATTAGTCTTGATCGGGCAGCCAATTCCGATACTACAGCGAGGGCGGCCGTTGCAGGACGGACCTGGTTCCGTCACCTAAACATCCCTCCATCCTCGAAGCGAGATTAGCCGTCGACTTCGGAGGTTGACGGGCCGTCCAAAAGGGTATAAAGATAAAGTCAGGTCGACTCCTTGCACCTATCCATTCTCCGATATCGACTCTCAATCATACACTCCCTGTCCACCTGCTCACCCTCTGTCACTCTTTACCCTTTCCTACCAACAAAAATGGTTCGTCGACTTGCATTGGCGTGCGGACTGCTGGCAGCAGCTGTGGTAGTCCAGGCAGCCCCCGCGGGACCGGCTCACCCCATGGTGACTGAAGCGCCGGACGCGAGCCTCCTCCATAAGAGAGCCACCACTTGCACCTTCTCGGGCTCTGAGGGAGCTTCCAAGGTGAGCAAGTCCAAGACGGCTTGCTCCACTATCTACCTGTCCGGTCTGGCTGTCCCCTCCGGTACTACCTTGAACTTGAAGGACCTGAATGACGGAACCCACGTAGGATTCTCCCGATGATCAGTAACAAGGGCTGCGCTGATGGAGTTGTATAGGTTATCTTCGAAGGCGAGACCACCTTTGGCTACGAAGAATGGGAGGGTCCGCTTGTCTCCGTCTCCGGAACCGATATCACCGTCGAGGGCGCGAGTGGTGCCGTTCTGAACGGCGATGGCAGCCGCTGGTGGGATGGGGAGGGAGGCAACGGTGGCAAGACTAAGCCCAAATTCTTTGCAGCCCACGATATGACTTCCTCAACAATTAAGAGCATTTATATCGAGAACTCCCCGGTGCAGGTCTTCAGTATCGATGGCTCGACTGATTTGACTTTGACCGACATTACTATTGACAACACCGATGGTGATACGGATGATCTCGCGGCCAACACCGATGGTTTCGATATCGGAGAGAGCACCGACATCACAATCACCGGAGCCAAGGTCTACAACCAGGATGACTGTGTTGCCATCAACTCAGGCGAGGTACAGTACACTCGACTTCCCTTGGCGGATAGACCCAATCCTAACAATTCTGCAGAACATCTACTTCAGTGCCAGTGTGTGCTCCGGTGGCCATGGCCTGTCCATCGGCTCCGTCGGCGGTCGGGACGATAACACGGTGAAGAATGTCACCTTCTACGACGTCAATGTTCTTAAGTCTCAGCAAGGTACTTCCTCCAATCTTCCAGAGCGCGGGTCCCGTACTAACCCGTCCTACAGCTATCCGTATTAAGGCCATCTACGGAGACACGGGCTCGATCAGCGACATCACCTATCATGAGATTGCCTTCTCGGATGCCACGGACTATGGTATTGTTATCGAGCAGAACTACGATGATACCTCCGAGACCCCGACCACCGGCGTCCCCATCACGGATTTCACTCTCGAGAACGTGATTGGCACCTGTGCGGACGACGATTGCACCGAGGTCTACATCGCGTGTGGCAGTGGAGCCTGCTCGGACTGGAGCTGGTCTAGCGTGAGTGTCACCGGTGGTAAGGTCAGCTCGAAGTGCTTGAATGTGCCCTCCGGGATTAGCTGCGACTTGTAAGGGACTGGCCGATGGAATCGGCCAAACTTCGGCAATGGTTTCATCTTGTATATCCCGTGAACTTAACAGAAGATGCCACTAATCACTCACATGAACAAGACTTTCCAGCCTGTGTCTACTTGTTTAGTCCATCATCGTAGCAGAGAGGTATGAATCCCGTGGAGTAGGTGTCGGGTTTGAAAGAGATGCGGGCTACAGTTCTGGATAGAGCAATCTGGACACAGTGATGTATGCATGCTTAGGCTAGTATCCCAGTTTTTCAGACTGCAACAACTACCTGGTCTGCATGACGGCAAGAAAGCATATCCGGAGGGTATGGTTTTTCATTCTCCGACGCCCGCGCTGGCGTTCAAGGCCGCACCGACATGCATGCTATGCCTCCAGATCTCTGTATTGTTCCTAGTCACTCTCACAATCCCTGCGCGTGGAGGAAGTCAAAAATCAACTGGAAGGCTTGGGGTGCGACCGTGTGAAGGTTGAGGTTGTGGCTGTGGTGGGAGGGCCAGGGTTAGCGGGAGACAACCCTATCCGGATACGGGGGAGACGATACTCACCCTGCAGGAAGATCATCCACCCAGCTTACTACCTGCGAACTGTTGAATGTGGCCGGGCTGTTCTCCAACTGTCCCTTACAATTGCCACCACAGGACGACAGATCGAACTGGCCCTGCACGAGGTAGACAGGGGCAGTGATGCGGGAGTATTGAACGGGGGAGGCCAGGAGGGAGGGAAGCTCACCCACCGCGAAGGGCTCGCCCTCGATAGTAGCTGCCCACTGCGCCACCTTGGGGTCGAAATGCGGAGCAGCGAAGCCGTAAAAGGCCACCGCGTATTGGTCGCCTGCAGTCAGGTAGGCCGAATCCAGCCTGCCCCAGCGAGCGGGCGACAAGGTTCGCGCCTGGCGCAGATGCGACCCTGCCAAGAAGAACCCAAAATACTCAAATGCGCTGCTGAAGCCGGTCAGCACGAGGGCGTCGACTGTGATTGAAGCAGCCGATGCGGCCGCCAGATAGCTTCCGTAGCTGTGGCCGACTAGCCCGACCTTGCTCACGCGGGGCATTCGGCGAGCATAGTCCACCAGGCCATTCAGCACCGCCGTCTCGACCTGGAATTGAGCATCGAACAGGCCGTCAACCTTGGATGATGACCCAACCCCAATGCGATCGTAGTTCAGCACCGAGTATCCGGCTGCCACCGCGGCTTGGACAAAGTTGTATGGATCGGAGCCATCGAATGTAGGATTCCAGTAGCTGCATAATCCTTTGTTATTCTACTTTGCCTTCTTCCCCGCTGGGGTACAGTACGTACGCTTTGGACTCAATGATACCATGTGTGAGAACCAGAATGGTTTCTCCCGTGCCGCAGAGGGTGCCGCCAATGGTGTAGTTGCTCTTCACAGGACTCGTGGTGCCGGAAATTGGAATGGGATCGTCGGATGAGCCAGAGTCACGTCGGGTCAAATTAAAGACCAATGATGCTGCATCCCAATCATTGTTGATCGTGGTGTTGATGATGAAACGCGGTTCATTCACGGTGATGGGGATGTTGACCTCGCGGCATGCTGACGCCCCTTGCGATGGTAGAGCCCAGCAGCCAGCAGCAAAAAGAGCCAGAGAGGACAGGAGAATGGCCCCAACCATGGTGGCAGTAACTTAAAACCCGTAGAAGATGGCTTCGAACTCTTCTGTTGTCCATTGCAGCCCGTAGAACACCCTTTATAGGGTGGGTTCGGGCCGTGAGGGAAGCCATCGCAGAACGAGGCGATGAGAACCATCAGGAACTCTGTGATATTAATACGACCTCGCCAATTGCCGTGCTGATCCTTCTTGGTGCTGCACGGCTGGTGATTGGGGCATTGGGGTGCCAAGAGCCCTGACTCCGCCGACACGAGGCGTGAAATAAGCACCAATGCACCAGGACACGAAGACAGGCACCCACATGGCATCCCCGATGTCTCGGTCCGGTGTCTCCGCTGCCAGCATGTTTGATCACTTAGATCATTTAAGGAACCAATCACCAAGGGCTTGTATAGTTCGAGGTCGCATCCCTTCGTATCATGAGGTGGAGAATAACCGAGGTAGCCAATCTGGTCGACGGACAGTATTGGGCTAGTAACTACTATAGGTAGGTACCAGTTGTCTTCACCAAGGCTAACCCGATATCGGCCCTTGCTCTCTGCTGGTACTTTCTCCGTTGCGTTGATGGCGTCTTCCCGGTTCTCGGTAAGAATGTGTTGCTGACCTTTCTGTGCTGCAAAGGGAATTTTATAGTCAGTAGAGTAGTAAGGCTGTATGCATGATATAAGGTATGAAATCCATGTCCTAGATAACAGGTCTTGTATGACAAGGATCTAACACTGTGGCTTCTACACAGATTGTCTAACCACAGGCCTAGATGTGGTTGTGCTCAGCACAATACTTTGGCCGCAGCAGTTAAGACTATCTGCAGCCTAATAGCATCGGCTGCGTACGACAATAAATCTTGAACAGTTCAGAGTAGGTAGTGATGAATCTGTGCCAAGATCTTCAAGAATCTCGGACGCATGGATGGATCCATGGGTGTTTCACAACAGTTAAGTTACTATCCGCAAACGGCTTCTTTGTTATCTGGCCCAGGCCTACACCCGAGATTCTATTCCTCTGCTCCACTCATCTGCGAGCGTAGTACCGGAAGTGTTGCGGAGCCTAGATATGCGGGTTAGGCTACCAGTAAAACTGTTGAAGTCCGTCCGCAAGAGCAATTGCGTCTTCAGGATAAAATCCGCCGTCCTGGGTCTTGATCTCCTTGGAATTGATGGCTGCAGTGCCGTGACCAGCCTCGCGCAGGTTCACCAATTCCACATTTGGGCTGTTGAACATCTCAAAATAATCTTGCTCGGAGCACGACCGTTTGGCCCCGATCGGGTGTGGCGGCTCCAGAGGGGCCAGGAGATCTCTTTTCGATGGGTCGGCTATCCTAGCTCGCGTCTTCTTCGCCCAAATCTCATAAGCCTCTCGGTTCGCCTTTTCGTCAACCAGCAGGTCATTATACCCGCCTAGCAGGAAGGCAACGCCACCTCGGTCGTAGAGCTTCACAAAAAGCGCTTCACATTCCTCCGCCGCGACCTCAAAGGTTGCGTGCGGACCCGGCTGATCCAGATACCCGCTGGATGTCGTTTCTCACTGCGCCAAGATGAGTGGTGCGTCCTCCTTGAGCACGTTTAGCCCGCGGTGGAGAAAGTGTGCTGCCGCATAGGGAGCGCCAGGCTCTCTGTCCGCTGAAATGCCACCAGCGATTCCCCTTGTTTGGCCCAGGACTGCACAATCTACAGGCCGGAAGCCCCTGTCCCAATCACCGCAACCTTCTTCCCCTTCATGTTGATCCCATCCTTCGGCCAAGACGCTGAATGGCACACCTCCACTTTGAAAGTCTCTAGCCCAGGAAACTCGGGAACATACAGTTCTGTCGCAAATCCAACACATGGGATGAAAAGCTGCGAGTGCGTAACTGGTCCCTCGCCGGTTTCAGTCCTCCACTTTCTCTTCCCTTGTGCATTGACATCGTACCAGGCCCCAGTCACGGTCATCTCAAAGTCCACGTCCTGCTTGATCCCAAGCACCTGATCCACATGGGAAAGTACGCCCTTAGCTCGTCCGCAGAGGGATACTTCTCCTTGTAGGACCATGTCTCCGAGACCTCCGGGATGGATAGCTGGTAGATGAAGCCCGGTGTATCAATCCGACAGCCCGGGTAGGTGTGCCAGTGCCACACCCCGCCGAGGTCGGTCCCCGACTCGTTAATCTGACAGCGATATCCTAGTTTGCGGAGGCTGTAGAGGAGGTTGATGCCTGGAAAGCCGGCGCCGACGATCACATTGTCGTAGGTGGGGTTATCGATGGGCGTCTTCAGAGATTAGTAACGGGCATGGCTGAGCGCGTGAAATGCTGCGAAGATGTGGAATACCAATACTGCTGCAAGTCGGCCAGGCGGATGAGGAAAATATATAGAATAATTCTATGGCTTCAAACCCTGTGTTTTGGGGGACCTGACAAGATGGAAATAGCGCACTTGGATCGATGACAAGTATCGACCCCGGCCAAAGGATTGCTGCCCATGTCACTCTCATAGGTAGCCTATTGGTTGGTTCGGTAGAGCTAAGGCACTGCGGGACAATCCAATCTGTGCCTGCGCCCTGCTTGGCAAGGCTGACGGAGGCGTCAACGATAGCGTCCGGATCAAAGCCGAAGGACCTTGGGAGATTGTGCTCTATTGATATGGACTCTCAGGCCCAGAATGATTACGCAAGCTGTTATTAGTGAGGTAGAGGTCGGTTGACGGTTCCGGACCTTAGAAAAAAAGCCCTACCGGGGTGACTGGTGCACAATGGCCGAAGGCACAAATGTCCCTTGATCATCGGTGAGTAGTGGTGATAAATAGTAGGTGACATGTAGAAGCAATTCATTTATTTTACGACTCCTCGCTGCATTCCGGGCGGAGCATAATAATGTCCGGCAATATAAGTGTGTAAGGAGATTCTTTCTTCACCTGTCGAATCTGTACTCCGAGTCAGAGCTCTATTTAAGACACAAAAATCAGAACTCACCTTAAAAGTTTGTTTAGCTTACTCTTCCACATATACCTCTTGATCTTAGTAACTCCTCCCTCCCAAGTAAATGGCTTACATAGTCGGTAACCAAAGCTTGGATTTGCAAAGTACCTTGGCTGGGATCATGAGTTCGGGGCAATTCAGTGACCTCCAGTTTGTCTGCAATGGACAGCACTTTAATGTCCATAAGGCATTTATCTGTCTTCAGTCTCCTCCGATCAAAGCAGCGGTGGAGGGGAACTTTCAAGTACTATTCCTGCTACCCAGGAAGTGCTAGAGATAGTAGGCTAACGAGCCCTACCTTATTCAGGAATCCCAATCAGCCACCATCAACATGGACAGCTTTCGGCCCAGCACAGTGAAGGCTCTTGTTCAGTATCTCTATACTGGCGGGTATGGCAGCCTTGCAACAGATAATAATGTCACAGTCGTTTCCGAGACCTCTTGCGATGCTAAATCATCATTATCCACGAGCTAAGATCCCGCCACACTTCTCCTTGATCACATTCGAGTTCACTCCATCGGTGATTATTATCAGATCGATGGACTCGTGACGGCTACAAACAACAAGATCAGGCACCTACTCGAGAGCTCCGAGAACGATAAGTCCTAGGTCGCAAGTCTCCCCGCCGCGATTCAACTTGCCCTTAGTTCTACAGCAAATAAGGGGCTGCTGGACCTCTTAGCTGCGACAGCTGCTAGGGAATTATCTGCTATCATTATCATAGACGAGTTCAGGTCCTCTGAATTCATACTCGGATTTCCCATCAGACTAATGCGTGGGTGCCTAGAGAAAATAGATCGCTTATTAGAAGAGATTGTGACACTGAGGTCTGCACTCTCAAACAAGAATGATAATATTCTTGATGAGAAAGGTCGATATTAGGACGCCATAGGAAAATGTTGTCGCATGGAACGGTGTTTCGAATTAACAAACAGAACACTTTACTGCAGGAACATAAGCTATAATCCTGAGTTTCAGTGCTCGGTTGATCGCGCTGAGTGTGCTGTCCGGTGCCAGAAATATAGGTGCAGGCATACTTAATCCTTCCTCCAGCATAATGAATCATATGCAATTGCCCATACTCTGATAGCACCGCATTAATAGATGACCTGGTATTCCTCTGGCTGAAATTTGCCCGATGCTCGAAACACTATAGCAATTGACATCTCCGGTTCCGGCAAGGGGACTTCTTTTTATAAGATATATGCAGTAAAGTGTGTTATGCTGTCTTGGCCGAAATGCTAGTCCGCAAATACTCTTAATTCTGCCTGCACAAAAGTCATCCCTTAAGATATATAGCGCCAGAACCTCCCTCCTCCTGGCAGCCAGTGGATTCTCAATCCCCAGCGATATATGTAGATAGTTTATACATATCACCGGAAATGCAGAGAGTAGCACTCCCATCACCCAAAGTTTCCACAATCCGCGCCCCCGCCCTGTTCGGCAACGCTGACTGGCGCCATTCCGACATCGGCTTTGGGGGCGAATGCAACAAAACAGATAACAGCGAGTCGCAGGGCCGGATAACCATCTTTTGCCCGAGGCTTAACATTATTTAGATAACTGGACCGCGGCGCAAAGAGGGGCAAATGCAGAACAACCGGCCAACTACCGGCGAGAAGGCCCCTCCCTTACCCCTCCTACAACACAGTGCATGAGCAGACAATTTCTTGTTGAACTGTCTCAGCACGAAACGAAGTAGATAAATGCGTGTCAAGTTCCTCACATGAGATTGGGAGCATGGACAAACCAGCATGCGTCTTGCGGAGGATAGGCCGTCGATCTTGCGCACTTAAGCAAATGACGTGAAGAAACCCGTGATAAATAATATTCCTTGTCGATCGTCACTGTGATAGCTGCGGTAATTACGCTTACTTCCTCTCGGAGCTGGGATTCAGGAGCTTGCGTCAACTGCAGCCAAGGAGATCAGATCCAGTGTCTCGTGTTAGCAAAGATGGCATGTATTTGGTCTGATGGTTACCACTATGTTCATTATATATCATATATATAACATACAAGCATCCTTCAGTCTGGGGTTATCCATTACAACAAACTGCAACACCACTGGGATCTGCTTCGGACATTTCCCCAAAGGCCGCACTCCGAATCACCAAGTGGGCAATCCTATAGTAGCCACAACGAAAGCAAAGCATGACTCCGACTCAGTCCCACCAAGAGGATGTCGCCATTCTTAGCATGGCATGCCGCCCGCCGGGTGGAATCACCAGCCGTGCTTTGTTGTGGTCACTCTCGAAACGAGCAAACTGCACATGGTCGGATGTGCCCCCAAGCCGCCTCAACAGCAAGGCTTTTTGTGACCCCGATGAAAAGCGACCCGGGACAGTAAGAGGGATCCAAGTACCCATCCTGCTCAATACTGACCCTTAATTCAGGTCTTTGTCGAAAGTGGGCATTTCCTAGCGGGCAATATCTTTCGATTCGATGCACAAGTCTTCACCACGAGTCCAGCAGAAGCCGAGGTACGTGGATTGGGGATATGATGGTATGGACCAGGAGGACTGACTTGGAACAGGAAAGGGACCGTCAAATCAGGCTTCTTCTCGAAGTGGCGTATGAAGCGGTCGAGAACGGTGAGGTGCACTCTCTCAATCTCTTGTCGACTGATGCTGATGATGTGTATCAAAGCGGGCATAACGCTCGACTAGCTATCGGGCAGCAATACAGCTTCCTACGTGGCGAGTTACAATCGAGACTATGATAGAATTCTGATGCGGGACCCAGCCAACCTTCCATTCTACAACCAGATTGGCAATGGACGTTCGATGTTTGCGAATCAGCTGGCGTATTTCTCTTCCCTTCAGAGAGCCTCGGTCAGCCTGGACAGCGCATGCAGCGGTGGGTTGGAAGCTCTGCATCAGGGCCGCCATTCGGAATGGAGAGTGCGTCCAGGCCTCGGTGGGTGGATCCAACCTGATTCTCGACCCGGCTCCCATGATTGCACCGAGTGCACTTCAATTCTACGCTTCGAATGGTCACAGCAAGACCTTTGACCAGCGCGCAGACGGCTATTATCGAGGGGAAGATGTCTGCTGCTTGGTCATAAAAAGGGTCAAAGCTCCGTGGCGACGTTTGTAGTTCAGATGCGTGATGTATGTTGCTACTATGCTAACTTCGCTCTCAAGCAAATCAGCGAAGATGCGGTACCAGATATGAGACCCTCCATAGTGCAGTATGTGAACTGGCTGCGGGAGCAGGCGTCCTTAAGCCCAGACTTTATACCAACCGGGCTGATACAGCATTTAAAGGATCTGAACACCGCAGGGAAAAGGCTAGTTGTATTGGTGAGAATCTCGTGTCAATCCTACGAGATCTGGAAGACCCAGTGTCAATGATGCTACACGAAGGGCTCCTTTCTCGAGCGTGTCATGATGACAGTAGCATGCAACGATGCGCCATTCAGGCAGCCGAGTATGCCAGAATGAAAGGATTCAAGAACCCATGTCTTCGAATCCTCGAAATTGGCGCGGGCACTGGAGGGGCAACTGGCCCAATACTGCGGGCTCTTAGCCAGGCCAACCGGTATCTATGTTCAAGCTATACCTTCACTGATGTTTCCACTGGCTTTTTCCACAACGCAGAGAAGAGATTCGCCGACTGAACATGTTTCATGCATTACTAGAAACTGGATACTGAGGAGGATCCGACCAAACAAGAGTTTGAAGGTGAGAACTATGACTTAGTCATCGCGGCGAACGTACTACATGCCACGCAGCACATCGAAAAAAACAGTGCAGGATGTGCGTCGCCTCTTGAAACCAGGCGGTCTACTGCTACTGCTAGAGAGCACAAATCCCACTGTGCATCGAGCATTCGTCTTTCGCACACTGCTCGGCTGGTGGACTGGGGCTGTCGAACGGAAGAAAGATACTCCCTTATTGACAGAGACCGAGTGGGACTATGTTCTCCAGCGAAATGGCTTTACCGGGGTTGGAGCTATCATGCACAGCTACACGAGTATTGAAGAACAAAGTGATAGTTTGATCATCTCCACTGCTAGGTTCGCCGCCGAAGACCGATTGAAAGAGGCAGACCTTGCACTTGTCTTTAGCACGCGCAAGAAATCGAACATCGGGCCTTCTCTGGAAAGGCAGGTGGGTGGATGTCTTGCCTCTTCTTTATCGATTGCGAAAGATCACGTTTGCGCGCTGGGAGACCCGCTGCTTGAGAAGAGGATTTGTATTCTTCTGTCTGGTCAACGTTACTCAAGTACGCCCGGGTGAAATCGTCCTCATCCAATCCAGTACGGGGGGTATCGGTCAAGCGGCAATCACGCTAGCTCGCCAACATGGTGCTGAAGTACTCACCACTGTCAGCTTGCAAGTCAAAACGGAGCATAAGATCCGAGAATACGCATGGCCAGAATCCCACATCCTCTCCAGTCGCTCGAGTCGGTTTGCGCAGGACATCTTGTGTCTGACGAACGGTCGTGGTGTCGATGTGGTCCTAAATGCTTTGTCGGGTACTTTCCCCCAGGCTTCACTGGATATCTTGGCTCCGATGGGGCGATTTCTGGAGATTGGGAAGAGCGATTTGCTGGGTCATTCTCGACTGGATATGAGCTCTCTTACCCGAGCAGTCTCATTCTCAGTCGTCGACCTCGGCCTCAATGCAAGTGAAAAGCCGCAATACATGGCGGATGCCTTCTCCAAAGTGAATCAAATGTTTGCAAATCTAATCATCAGGGCGGGAGCGCCATTGGTTGTTGAGCCGATCCCTGGCCTACCTAGAGGAAGTCTTCGGGCGAATGCAGAAAGGGGAGCTTATCGGCGAGCTCGTCATCTCACACGGGGAGAATGATATGGTCAAGGTCTGCTTGCTATGAATTGTTGGTCACGGGTTGCGAAGCCACTTCCACTAACACCACGCCTCTAGGTCTTGCCCGGTGCTCCGGTCGCTGCACAGTTTCACAGTCAGGCGACCTACATTGCAATACTAGGTGGCCTGGGTGGCCTTAGCCGCACACTTTCCGTCTGGCTAGCTGAGCACAGAGCCCGGCACATCGTCGCCCTATCGCCTTGTGGGCCCGACAAGCCCAGAACCCGCGGCTTGAAGAGGGAATTGGTGCAAGTAGGAGCCCATCTCCACGCCCTGCACTACCGGGTCGAAGCTAAGGCTCAGCTGCACGCGATCCTTGCTCATTGTCGGGCGAACCTGCCACCCATTCGCGGGAGCATCCATGGTGGACTTGTACCCAGGGTACGGCAGCTTTCTTCGTCCCCTGGTGTTCACGACTGACGGGAGCTAGGATGCAAGTTTCGAGAAAATGTCGGCTGAGGACTCTTGGTAGGTGCTACAGCCAAAGATAGACGGGGCCTGTAAGCTTCCTGAGGCTCTTTAAGGCCAGCCGCTTGACTTTTTTCTGCTTCTGTCCTCGTATGCCGGGATAATGGGAAGCCCAGGGTAGGCAAACTACGCGGCCACGTCGACTTTCCAAGATGCGTTCGCCCGCTGGCGAACGACTCAATGCTGACTCACCCATTCCCTGGATCTTATTGAGCCTTGTGTATATCCATGGCCGGGTCGAATAATTTTGATGGAAGGCAATGACGAATAAGCTGGATTGTGGAGGGATGGATGGGACGGTGGGAGAGTGGTGCATGCAGTGTCTGCAGTGTTTGCAGTCTCTGTAGCATTTGTGGTGTTTGCAGTGTTTGGTCTTTGTGGCTTGGTGGGAGACAGACACACTGCAAACCAGTCAATATGCAATCTTGTCCTCTCATCAAAGACTGTGCTCTGCTCAACACAAATCCTGGCCTGGTACTGTGGCATTTAAAAACTCCAGGCCAATAATTATACAGGGCTACGGCACCTTCTGGAAAATCCATGTCCTCCTTTCCATTCTCATCAATGGACTATACTGGCTTCAGTCCACCTTGGGGTGCGGCTACATATTTTCAGACCTGCAAACAATGCTGTCCGCTCGTAATCAAAGTGATTTGCCCACCCTTGAGTTGGTGCACACGCCAGTTCTCAGTCTACAAGCACATGAAGGCCCAGCCATAGATACCTGCTGTGAACTCAACCCCGAGCTCAATCTGCTGTGCCTTGGCTTTCAGCTCGTCCACATCCCAGTTGGCCCAGGCCTGTTGACCCCGAAGGAATGAAGCCTCTGAACTAGCAAGCCAGACAGTAAAGTCGGCTGGCAAATTGACTATAGATATCTTTAGTCCAGAAGGAGAACCTTGGGTATAAACAACCTACCAGTGTCCATCGGCAACTGATCTGCCTGGCCGCCGCTTCTTGTGGAAAATCTCTGTGTCTACCATACCAGGATGAAGAGTGGCCACAAACAGCGATGGGTTCTCCGCCGCCAGGTACTCCATCATCTTGGTCAAGGCCAGCTTGGAGCTGAGATAGGCCGATATTCCCGGGACCATGGTTGGAGGTAACACAGTGGCCGCAGCGACGGCGATGATGGCAGCGCCTGGACCAGCACTGGAGAGGAAGCACTTGGCCGGCACCATCGTTCCTTTAACATTGGTCTGCAAGAGAAGTCAGAAACGATGCTTCCTGTATGAGAAGAGAATGAACCTGCTTCGAAGCTTTGCCACCAATCCTCGGTGGATGAGTCGGCGATGGGTGCTGGTGTGGCGAGGAAGGCTGCCCCAAGAATGAGAACGTCCTATGAGCCTAACCCACTGGCAATCTCCTTCACACGAACCTCATCGGTCACATCGATGGAATGAAGAACAACCTTGGCTTGGAATCCCCGAAGGCTTTGCTCAGTCTGCTGCAGCTTAGATTCATTGCGACCAATGAGAATGATGGAGCTGGCGCCGGCCTTCGCAAACGCGCATGCCGTGGCTCGACCAATGCCACTGCCCTAATTTATAGAGCCATGTCAGTTACCAGCAGAAGTGAGATAACAGATGAGGCAGCTTTGCTTACAGCACCAGTGATAATCACTGTCTTGCCAGTCATGCTCAGCTCCGGGCGTGTGTGCGCGATGGCCGGGTACGTATCGTTGTGCCACGTTGGCGTCGGGGACGGAAGTGGTGGCCTCATCGTCTGGGAGTGGGAAACATCAATCCGGAGATGTTATCTTGCGAGAGGGAGAGAGAAGAGTAACAGAAGGGAAAGGACTTAGATGATAATGAACGAATCGAGGATCTGGTTTGGGGGACCTATTTAGTTGCCAGGCGAGGTAACAATACAGCAAAACCCCCGCATGGGGCACCTGTATAGGACAAAGGAAGAGGGAGACTATAAGTAAACGTTCAATTCTCTACTTGCTTAATCTCAGGGAGAGCTTACTGCAGTTGCTCGCAGGGGTTCCGTTCCTTTAGTGCTTTGTTTGCTTTTTGAAATCACACGTCGAGTTGCATACCACCGATGAAAAGGAAAGCCCCCCCCCCACGAAAAAAAGCCGAGGGATACGGCAGCAAACAGAAAGAGATTTGTCATACTCGGTGCATAGACATGGATTGCAAATACCAAGGGTCCGATCTTACTATTACACCACGCCAGCACTGGGGGCTCGAGCACCTTTAAGTAAGATACAAAGAAGCCATTTTGAAGGTAGTAGTCCTGATAGCTTCCGACTGTGGTATTGGCACATTGTGTTGAAATCTTGGATCGCGCAAAAATGAAGTTTATCAATCTGTGCCCCTTTGCTTGTGACCTTTGCAAGAATGCTGTCATATTAGGTGCGCTTAGTGGATTGCTTCTCCACCACGGGTTCTTCATCAAAGGAGAATGGCACCTACTGGCTCCCACCGTGGCAGTGGCTCATCTTTGTGCGTTTGGGGGCATTGCCTGCTTCTCCTGGATGTTGGCCGAACCGAGCCATAATTTCGCGATAGCATTCCTGCTGATTACCAGCTATTTTGCGACACTTACTAGCAGCATAATCACTTATTGGGTGTCCTTCCATCGGCTTCGCAAATTCCCGGGTCCTCGTCTTGCGCAGGTGAGCAAGCTGTGGCATGTATGGAAGGCTAGACACTCCCGGAATTATTCAGTATTGCAGAATCTACACAGTCGATATGGTGACTTTGTGCACACTGGTATGCCATCCATCTGGGGTGCGTGCGGAATCTCTGGATGCGCTAATAGCCCTTTCCTAGGACCGAGCGAGGTCACGGTTTTTCACCCCGACGTCTTCATGGCGATAGACGGGCCGCGAAGCAGCTGCATCAAGGCAGAATGGTACGATCTCTTGCACCCTCAGATGGCTCTCGTCACTGCTCGTGACAAAGGCACGCATGCCAACCGCCGTCGTCAGTGGAACCAAGGATTCTCGGCGAAAGGTAGGCAGTTGCTGGGATATGGTGTGTCTGCGGTCCTGACTGACCAGATCAAACTTCAGCGCTGGAACAATACGAAGCCAAGTTCCGAGTGCATATCGAGCACCTAGAAGTGTGTGTTGCTGGCGATGCCCAAGGAGGCAAGGTATCTGAAGTTACAGACCTTTTCTACTGGTTTGGGTTCGACGCGATGGGTGATTTTGTGTTTGACAAGTTATTTAAAATGCTCCATAGCCAGCAATGGAATTATGCCGTCGTCTCGTTACAGCGTGCCCTGTCCCTGCTCGGCCCCTTTAGTCCAATACCATGGTTCGTTTAGATCGCGTTCAAGATGTTCCCTCGCGTCTGGCTATTAAAAGATTGGTTCGAGATGCTTGCTTGGTGCGAACTGCAGATGCGTGAGCGGATGAAGGTGTGCCTTCCTTGCTCAGCTGATTCCTGATCCCTTTGCTGGACTTGCAACTCGTTATTACTGACAACACTCTTACCAGTTGCCCCAAGACCCCCGTCGCGTCCCCGACGTAGCCCACTACTTAATGGAGGACGCCCGAGCCAGCGCGAACCACTCAAGTTGGTTGACTGGCGACAGCATCCTAGCGGTTGTCGCTGGTAGTGAGCCCACTGTTGTTGTTCTCGTGGGCATCTTCCGCGAGCTTGGACGGAACCCTACCCACGCCGCACGAATCTACCAAGAGACCCGCGGGGTCGATCTCTCCGATCCTCGGGCGCTGCTCCGGGACTGCCGTTATCTGGAAGCAGTGATTACAGAGGCGTTGCGTCTCTATCCCGTATTGCCAACCGGGGGCCTTCGAAAGACCGCAGCGGAAGGCCTTGCCATCGGAGGGGTGTATATATTGAATTACAAGGTTCATAAAGCTATATATATCATAGTTAGATAGCCCTTCGGTATGTATTAAGTAGTTAACTAGTTATAATATAAAGCTGTAGTAGTTATAAGATCTAAATCTTTTTTTATTTAATTATTTTCTACTAACTGGCTCTAGATACTACCGGCTACTAAAAATTTTAGTTAATTTTATTTAATACTTTTTTTAATTAGATATTAAAGATTCTAATTTTAAAGATATTTTTAAAGATCTTAAATTAAGATTATATTAATATTTTGGTTAGTTTATCTACTATTTATTTAATAATAGAAATATAATAAATATTAAAAAGATTTTTTTTTATTTTTTTTAATAAAGTAGTATTAGATATTAATATATTTTATCCGAATATAAAACTTTAGATTTTTTATTAATATAATTATTTTTTAATTATTTTTATAAATAATAATTATTAAAAATTTATTTTAAATATTTAGCTCTACTAATAGATTATACAGCTAAATAGTTTTTTTAATAGTTTAGATTTTTTTTAAATATTTTATTTTATAAAAGAATAAAAATACTATAAACTATTATTTAGTTAATTAGCTAATTATTTTATTTTTTAAATTAAAAATATAATTAAAGATTAATCTATAAATATTAATATTATTATTTTAATTAATATTAATATAGCTTTATAAAGAATATAAACTATTTTAATATCTTAAAATATATTTTATAATTTTTTAAAAATAATAAAAAATTTATTTAATTATTTATTTTTATAGTAGATTTAGATTAATTATAAAATAGCTAAATACTAAAATTATATATATAATATTATTTTTAGTTTTTAGTATAATATATATTAAAAACCCGATTATTTGGATATACTAATATTTTAGTACTTTTTAAAACTAGTAGTTTTTTTTTATATTTACTATTTAGTATTTAAAATCTATAAAAATACTAATTAATTTATATAAGGGCCCAAACAGCCCTTCTAATCTTTATAGTTATCCGCGAAGAGAAACCTATATAAATAGTCTAAGACAGCTATTATATAACGGCTAAGCAAGCCGGCCGCAGCTATTTATAAAAATAGTAGCTATTTTATAAATTAAATAAATTAATAATAATATTTTAAAATAATATAATATTATTTTAGTTTTATAAAAGCTATTTATTTATTACGCTATTTTATTTTTTAATTTTTATAATCTTATTATTTAATATTTTATAAAATAATTTAATAAATAATAGCTAAATATAATATATAAAATTAAATTAGAGATAACTTTTTTAATTCTATTATAAAAGATTTTTTATCTACTATAAAAAATAAATCTTTTATAATAAAAAAAAATATAAATTTTAATTTAAGATTTTTATAAATATTTATATTTATTTAAATAGATTATAAAATTATAAAATTAGCTAAAGATTAGTAGTATAAAAAAATATTTATAAAAATTTTTAAAAAACTTTAATATAAATACTATAAAAATTAGAAAAATTAATATATATATTAATTTATTTATAGATAAAGATTAGTATAGTATTTATAATTATATAGTTTATTATATATTTATTATATATTAAAAATTAACTATAGAAATTAACTATTAAAATAAAAATTAAAAAATATATATTATAATAGTTTATTTAAATTATATTTTAAATAATCTATAATAAAATAAAACTACTAAATTATATTATAAAAAAAATAGTTAAGTTTTTATAAATTTTTAAAATTATAATTAAAAAATTCTATAAATTATAGATAAAAAATATAATTAAAAATTCTATAAGCTAAGCCTTATAAAAAAAACTAGAGTTTATTTATTTATAAAAATAAAAAAAATTAAAAATTAAATTAGATTATAAGATTTTTAATCTTAATATACTATAATTATATTTATTTTTTAATTTTTTTTATCTGCAGTATAGAAAAAGATTTATAAATAATTTAATTTTTTTATAAATAAACCGGATTTTATAGTATTTTTTATAAAACTATATCTAATTCTAAACTAATATTATAATTAATAAAAAAACTAATTTAAAAATTAATTTAATAAAAATAAACTATATTATAAAGATTTTAAACTAAATACTTTTATAGATTAAATCTATAAGCTGAATAATTAGTAAAATAATATTATAATAAATAATTTTAATATAATTATAGTAAATAAATAATTATAAGGCTTAGATACTATATTTATAGAAATTTAATATTTTTATTATAAAAAATATAAATATTTTATAAAAAATTATTAGTTTAAGCCGAAAATAATTAAATAATTAGCTAATTAAATTATAGTTTTAATACTAAAAAAAATAAAACTTATAATATATCTAAATTTATATATAAAAAAAAATCTAATTATATATAAATATAAAAAATATTTATTAAAAAAAAATAATAATAAATAATAGTATAAAAATTAATCTAGTATCTATAATATTAGTTAAATAAACTAAATAATTAATAATATCTATAAAAATATTTACAGATAATATTAGCTTTAAAAAAATATAATCTAAAAAAACTATAGTTTTTATAGTAGAATTAAAGAATATATAAAATAAATAAAAAAAATAAACTAATTTTATTATTATAATACCGGATATAGAAAAAATTATATTAAATATATTTTAATTTATATAATAAAAGCTAAAGACTATTTTCTATAAATATAAATTATATTTTTATAATTAAAATATACTACGGATACTGTAGATTACAGCGGCGGAAATTATATAATAAAAAATAAAAAAAATAAATTTTTATTTTATAATAATCTATAAAGTATAAATAAAAATATTAATATAAAAAATATTAAAATAGTACTGCAAATTTAAAAAGATTTTTATAAAAAAAAAAACTATAATATTATTAAAATATAAATTAAAAATAAATTTAAAGACCAATCTCTATAAAAATTTTTAGCTAAAGCTGAAATAGATATATAAAATATTATCTATAAAAAAAAATCTTATAAAAATATTTATAAAATATATTTATAAAAAAATAAATTTAATATTTTAAATTATTAATAAATATACTAGTTTTATTTATAAATAAAAAAAATAAAAGTTTATATATATATATAGACTACTTTAAATTAAATAAATAAATAATAAAAAATACTTATCTATTACTATAAATTAATAAATATATTAATTAATTTACAGATATCTATTAATTTATATAGTTAAATCTATATAAAATCTATTATAAAATTAGAACTATAGTAAAATATAAATAGAAAATAGTATTTTATATAAAATATAGACTATTTAAATATTTAATAATTATTTAGTTTAATTAATATATCTACAGGATTTTAGAGCTTTATAAATTCTCTATTTATAAAATATTTTTATAATTTTATAATTATTTATTTAAATAATATTATAATTTATTTATAAAATCTAAAAATATATAAAATACAGATCTATAAAGTACGATATATTTTATAAAAAATAAGATTATATATAAAACTAAATAAGTATTTTTTTATAGTAATAAAAATTAATTTTTTAAAATTTATAATTAGCTATAAAAATATTTATATAAAACTAAAATATATTATAATTATTTATAATTAATTTAAGCTATAAAATATAAAAAATATATTAAAATTTATTAGATTTATAAATTAGTATAGGCAGTTTATTAAAAAATATTTATATATTATAGTATTAATTACTAATCTAATAAAAATATTATATTAAAAAAAAAAGCTAAATATAGTTTTTTAATTCTAAAAGTTTATAAAAGTTTTTAGAAACTAAAAAATATATTTATAAAAAATATTATTATAATATATTTTAAAAAAAAAGTTTTTATAATTTAAAACTAATATTTTAATTTTTATAGATAGTAGAATACTATTAAAAAAAACTAGAAAAATTAATAAAAATTAATAGTTTTTTATTTATAGAAGATAATATCTGCAGAGTAGAACTATAATATTTATAATTAAAAGCTTTTTATAATTATAAAATTATTTAAAAAATAGTAATATTAACTAAAAAATATAAAATATCCGATAAAAATAATTATAAACTATAAAAATCTCTAATATTTTATAATAACTAAAAAGTTATTATAAAAATAAATTAAATAGATATAATATTTTATAGTATTTAAATTTTTTTTTAAATATAAACTAGAATTATAGAATCTAATAGATATACTATTATAAAGATTTAACTATAATAAATAAATAATAGAAAAAGATTATAAAAAACTAGAAGAAATAGTCCTATAGTAGTTAAATAATCTATTAAAATTATATAAAAAAATAATAATTTTTATAAAAGTTAAAATACTACTAATAAAAAATACTGTAAAAAGATTTAAAATAGCTAAAAATATATATAGAAATAATTAAAATAACTATAAAAAAAATATATATTATAAAAATCTATTAATTAATTTATTATAAAAATTATTAATTTTACTATAAATAAATAACTTTATAAAAAAATTTTCTAAATAAAATAGTAAAACCGCGGATATAATTAATTTATCTAAAAAAAATATCTATAGAAAAAAGATTTTTTATAGTAAAATATTAAATAAGATTTACTATATTTTATAGAAAAGCTATATATTCTAAAAAACTATATACTTAAATTAAAAAATTTTATAAAATTATATAATAATTTTATTATAAAATATTTTATAAAAATAAAAATCTAAAAATTAATATTATAAAAATTTTATTAATCTAGATTAGTTATTTCTATAAAAAAATACTACTACGCGTATAGAATATATTAAAGTAGAAAAATAGTTTATAAAAAATAAATAAATTATTTTAAACTATTATCTATAGTAGTAAAATTATAGAATAAAATAATAATAAACTTTATTATTAATTTATCTATAAGTACAGTTAATAAAATAAATTTATAAAAAATATATAATAATATTATAATAGTAGTAGACCGCTTTAATAAAATAATTTATCTTATTTTTATTTATAAAATATTATTAAAAAAAAAATTTATAATATTTTTTTTAAAAAAAATCTTAAAACTATATAATATATCTATAAAAATAATTACCGACTAAAATTTAATATTTATAAAAATTTTAATTAGATTTTATTTATATTTTTATAATTAAATAAAGCTTAAATATAGTTTATTATCTATAAATAAATAATTAAATAAAAAAATTAAATAGTATTTTAAAATAATATTTATAAAACTATATAAATTTTAAATAAAATAACTAGATAAAAATACTACTATTTATAGAATTTATCTATAATAATTTTTTATAAATATTTATTAAATATTTATTTTTTTTATAATAATAGTATAATATCTATAGATAATTATATTAAATTTATAAATATTAAATAATCTAATTAAAAAATTAAAAAATTATCTATATAAAATTAAAAAAATTAAAAATTAGATAATTATAAATTTTAAATTAGTTTATAAATATTAAAAAAACTTTTATAATAAAAGTTATAAAACTATAGTATTTATAATAGACTAGATAATTTAGCTTTTTATTAAAAATCTACTATAAAAAAAACTATATAAAAAGCTAAATTAATATTACTAAAAATTTTTTTATATAATAAAAAAAATAAATAAATAGATTTATTATATAAAACTGCTAATAAATTAGCGGATATATAATATATTTTATATTTTACTATTTTATAAATATTATATTATAAAAAATATAAATTTATAAAAATATTTTTTATAAAAAAAAAAATCCGGAAAATTATAAGTACTATTTAAAAATACTAGTAGATTTATAATACTATAAAAAAATTATAAAAATTTTAGTTAAATAAAAAAACTATTATAATAAAAAGAATATATAAAAAACTATTATAATAAAAAAAATATATAAAAATTAATTATAAATCTATACTATTTATAGCTTTATAAAAAATTTATATTATAAAAATATAAAAAATTTATTTTGAAATTAAAAAAAAGCTAAAATTAGTTATAGAATAATATAAATTATTTATAATTATATATTTTATATATTTAGTATAAGCTATAATATTTATTTATAAAAATTAAAAGCTGAAAAATATAAAAATATATTACTATTTTATAAAAAAATAGTATTTATTATTTATTTATAAATAGTTGTTATACTTCTAATTTATTTCTTTATTAATATAGTTATAGAATACTTTTCTAAAAAAAAAATTATAATAATATTTATATATTTAATTAAATAAAGATTACTAATTAGTTTAAATTATAAAAATATTTTTACAGAGCTGCATCTAAATAGTTAATTATTTAAAATCTAACTATTTAATATATAATATAAATTATATAATAAATTTATAAATCTAGGCCCGCTTATAATCTAATAAAAATTATAAATTTATTTAAAAAAAAATCAGATATTATAGCAGATATTATTTTTATATAATTTAAAAATTAAATTATAGAAAATAATTTATTAAAAAAAAAATATTTTATTTTTTATTAATAATCTATTTATAAAAAGCCGGCTAATTTTAATTAATTTTAAATATATTTATAAAAAATAAAAAAAAATTTAAAAATATAAAAATAAAAATTATAAAAACTATTATATTATTTATTATTATAAATTATTATATTTTATTTTTTTAGATATATATAATATTCTGCAGAGAAAAAAAATATTAGCAGCAATTATAAAAATAGTAATAATAAAAATAATAATAATAAAAATAAAAATTAAAATAAAAGTTAAAATAGTAGTAATAGAAGTAGAGACTAGAATAATAATAATAGTAGTAGTTATAGTAGTAGTAGCAGTTATAATAATAATAAAAATAATAATAATAATAATAATAATTATAAAAATAAAAATAGTTTTTTTTTTTTTAAATAATAAAAAAAAAGATATTTCTATAGTATTAAAAGATATTAGCTATATTTTAAAAAAATAAATATATAATATTTATTTAATAAATAAAAATATAAGCAGCTGTAGCAGTAGATAAAAAAAATTTTTTATAAAAAATTAAAAATAGTTAAAGCTATTTTTTATAAAAAAAAAATAAGCTGTAAAAAAATATATATATAATATAATAATTATAGTAGTAGTAATAATATTAATATTATAATTTTATAAAAAAAAATACTAATTAGGTAAATATACTATTTATAGAATATCTAAAGATAATATATAAAATTAAAAAATATTATATAAATAATTTATAAAAAAAAAAAAAAAATTAAAAAAAAGGCTATTAATAAAAAAAAGAAGATTTTTTTATATAAAAGAAAAAGCTATTTTTATAAGATTAGCTCTACTATTTTTAATTATAAAATATTTTAAACTATTAAAATAAATAAATTAAAAAAGATTTAATATTATTTATTAGAAAAAAGTTTTTAAATTATAAAAAAAACTATTTATAGATTATTATAAAAAAACTAGTTAAAAAATAATAAATTATATTTTAAAAAAATAGTTTTATAAAAATAATAGTAAAAATAATATAATATATATTTTATAGAAGTAAATTAGTATAATAAAACTAATTAAAAAATAGTAAACTATATTTTAAAAAAAATAGTTTTATAGCAGTAGTAGTAGAAGTAGATATATATTTTATAAAATAAAAAATTATATAAATATACTCTATAGAAGTAGACTAATATAATAGAATTAGTTAAAAAATAATAGACTATACTTTAAAAAAGATAATTTTATAATAATAATAATAAAAGTAGATATATATTCTGCAGATATAAAAAATAATAAACTATTTTTCTTCTACTTTAATTTTTTATAATAAATATTTATAAAATCAAAATTTTAATAGTACTATTATAAATTATATTTTTTTATAAAAAAAAAAAAGCAGTTATAAAAATTTAAATAATTTTTTTAATCTTTATAATTATTTATAAAAAAAAATCTATATAAATAATTTAAAATAGCTATTATATAATAGTTAAATAAGCCGGCTGCAGTTATCTATAAAGACAGCGGCCGTCTTATAAGTTAAATAAATTAATAATAATATTTTAAAATAATATAATATTATCTTACTTTTGCAAAAGCTATTTATTTATTATACTATTTTACCCCTTAGCCCTTATAAATTTATATATTATTATATTAAAATTTTTTAAAATTTTACTAATATACGCCGATTAGCTAAGATTAATATATTAATTAAAATAATTTTTAATAATTTTTATATTTAGATAATAGATATAAAAATTTAAGTTCTTTATTTAGAATCTAATATCTAACTATTTTTTGATTTTAGTAATAATAATTATATTAGAATTAAAAAAAAATAGATTATTAATATAAATTTTAATAAAAAGATTATTTTTTATAAATAGTATTAAATTTATATTTAAAATTTTAAATTTTAAAATTTCAAAAAATACAGCTAAAATTTAGTACTAGATTTAAAAAAATTATTTTCAATCTATATAGTATCTTTTATAACTAATATATTTAATTATTTAATTTTGTATTTTTTAATTATATAATATAGATCTTACTATTAATTAGTCTATAAAAAAATAATAATAATATTTATTTATTTAATTTTTTAATCTTTTAATATAGTTAAAATAAAAAATATTTTATATATTATAAATTTTATTATTAAAATAAAGACTTTTTTAAACTTAAGATTTTTTATTTATTTAAAATCTTATATTATTCAATATATTTTATAATAAAGGATTTTTTTAAATAAATTCTTTTTAAATTTATATATTTATTTATTTTTAAAAATATATTTTTTTAATAAAAATAATATTAGCTTTTAAATCTTATTTTATATTATAAATTTAAGTTTTTTTTTTAATTTTATATAGCTAATACTGCTATATTAGATATTTTTATACTTTATTAAAAATCTTGGATTTAAAATTTTTAAAATTATTATTAAATAAAATAAATATTATTACTTTAATTAGCGCTGTAAATATTTAGATTATTTTTAATTAAATTTATTTTAATTTAATTAATTACTTACTTAATATTTTTTTAGTTAAAATAAAACTATTATTTTATTTTTCTAATATTTTTTTAGAAAATATAAATATTTTTAGTATTTTTTAAAAATCTGTTATAAATATTTTTAGTATTTTTTTAAAATCTATAGTATAATTTATATAGTAGATAAAAAATATTTTTTTAATTAATACTTTATTAATTAAAAATCTTATTAAAGAAAGATATAAAAAAAATCTTTTATTTAATTTTTTTCTTTTTATAGTTTATTTTTAGTAGTTTAAATACTTATTTCGGGGTTTTTTTTTTATATAAAAATATTTCTTATTAAAAACTATATTTAGAATATATTAAATATAACTATTTAATATAAATATCTAATAAAAAAAACAATATTTTTATTATAATTAATTAATTTTTTTATAATTATTTTTAGTACTGCTAAAGATCTTTTTTTTTTAGATTTTAAAATATATATTTTAATATTTAGAATATATAGATAAAAAAAATCCGGAAATATATTAAATTAAATTTTATAAAAAATTATTTTAATAAAAAGATTAAAATTTTAATTTTTTAAATATACTATTATTTATAAAAATTCCGGCTAGTATTTTAAATCTATTTCTATACTATATAATAAAAATATAAATTTATTTTTAAATATCCGATTAAGAATCTTAGCAGTACTTTTCTATTATTTTTAATTTATTTTTATATATTTTAATACTATTTTATAGTTAATAGTTTATTAAATAAAATCTTTTTCTATAAATTTATTTTTAAAATTAAATCTAATTTTATATACTTTTTACTCCGGGTACTTATATATTTTAATAAAAAACTAAAAAAACTTAAAATAATTATTTTTTATTTTAAAGAGCTTTATCTAGGTCTTTTAAAATAAATTATTAAAAATAGTTTTTTAATATTTATTACTATTGTAGTCTATAATATATAAGGGCTAAGGGGTAAAATAGTATAATAAACAAATAGCTCTTATAAGGCCAAGGTAGTATTATATTATCTTAGGATATTATTACTAATTTATTTAATTTATAAAATAGCCGCTGCCTTTATAGATAGCTATAGCTAATTTATTTAACTATTATATAATAACTATTTTAAATTATTTATATAAATTTCTTTTTATAGATAATTATAAAAATTAAAAAAATTATTTAGATTTTTATAATTATTTTTTTTTATAAAAAAGTATAATTTATAATAGTACTATTAAAACCTCTACTCTATAAATATTTATTATAAAAAACTAAAGTAAAAAAAAAATAATTTACTATTTTTTATATCTGTAGAATATATATCTACTTTTACTACTATTATTATAAAATTTTTTTTAAAATATAGTTTATTATTTTTTAATTAATTTTATTATATTAATCTACTTCTATAGAGTATATCTATATAGTTTTTTCTTTTATAAAATATATATCTACTTCTACTGCTATTACTATAAGACTATTTTTTTTAAAGTATAGTTTATTATTTTTTAGCCGATCTTATTACACTGGTTTATTTCTATAGAATATATATTATATTATTTTTACTACTATTTTTATAAAATAATTTTTCTAAAATATAGTCTACTATTTTTATAAAACTATTTTTCTAAAATATAGTCTAAGGTTTTTAGTAAATTTTTTTATAATAATTTATAAATAGTCTTCTCTGTAATTTAAAAAACTTTTTTTTAATAAATAATATTAAATCTTTTTTAATTTATTTATTTTAATAGTATAAAATATTTTATAATTAAAATTAGCGGAGCTAATCTTATAAAAATAGTTTTTTTTTTATATAAAAAGACTTTTTTTTTCTATTAATAGTTTTTTTTTTTAATTTTTTTCTTCTTTTTTTTTATAAGTTATTTATATAGTATTTTTTTAATTTTATAGATTATTTTTAAATATTCTATAAATAGTATATTTTAATTAACTAATATTTTTTTTATAAACTTATAATATTAATATTACTATTAATATTATAATTATTATATTATATATATATTTTTTACAGCTTATTTTTTTTTTCTATAAAAAATTTGAATTATTTTTAATTTTTTATAAAAAATTTTTTCTATCTGCTACTATAATTATTTATATTTTTATTTATTAAATAAATATTATATATCTATTTTTCTAAAATACAGCTAATATTTTTTAGTATTATAAAAATATCTTTTTTTCTACTATTTAAAAAAAAAAAACTATTTTTATTTTTATAATTACTATTATTATTATTATTATTTTTATTACTACTATAAATACTACTACTAATACTCCGGCCTCTACTTTTATTATTACTATTTTAGCTTTTATTTTTATTACTGCTATTTTTATTACTACTATTTTTATAATTACTACTAATATTTTTTTTTCTATAAAATATTATATATATTTAAAAAAATAAAATATAATAATTTATAATAATAAATATTATAATAATTTCTATAACTTCTACTTTTTATTTTTAAATTTTTTTTATTTTTTATAAATATACTTAAAGCTAACTAAAATTAGCCGATTTTTTATAAATAAACTATTAATAAAAAATAAAATATTTTTTTTATTAAATTACTTTCTATAGTCTAGTTTTTAAATTATATAAAAATAATATTTATTATAATATTTAGTTTTTTTTTTGATTAAATTTATAGTTTTTATTAAATTATAAATAAATTTAATCTATAAATCTATTATATAATTTATACTATATATTAAATAGTTAGATTTTAAATAACTAATTATTTAGATATAGTTCTATAAAAAAATTTTTATAATTAAAATTAACTAATAATTTTTATTTAACTAGATATATAAATATTATTATAATTTTTTTTAAAAGAATATTCTATAACTATATTAATAAAAAAATAGATTAAAAGTATAATAACTATTTATATATAGATAATAAATACTATTTTTTTTATAAAATAATAATATATTTTTATATATTTCAGCTTTTAATTTTTATAAATAAATATTATAATTTATATTAAATATATAAAATATATAGTTATAAATAGTTTATATTATTTTATAACTAATTTTAACTTTTTTTTAATTTTAAATTAAATTTTTTATATTTTTATAATATAAATTTTTTATAAAGCTATAAATAATATAAATTTATAGTAGATTTTTATATATTTTTTTTATTATAATAATTTTTTTATTTAATTAAAATTTTTATAATCTTTTTATAGTATTATAAATTTATTAGTATTTTTAAATAATATTTATAATTTTTTAAACTTTTTTTTTTATAAAAAATATTTTTATAAGTTTATACTTTTTATAATATAATATTTATAAAATAATAAAATATAAAATATATTATATATTTACTAGTCTACTAACAGCTTTATATAATAGATTTATTTATTTATTTTTTTTATTATATAAAAAGATTTTTAATAATACTAATCTAACTTTTTATATAGTTTTTTTTATAATAGATTTTTAATAAAAAATTAAATTATTTAATTTATTATAAATATTATAGTTTTACAAGCCTTATACCCTTACTTTGCTCGGCGGCTTAAAGACTGGGGCTGCAGACCGTTATATATATTTTTAATTAAAAATATATATATATTATATATGTTATTATAGTAGAATTAGCCGATAGTATACTAATTAATTATCTAATATAAATAAATACTAACTACAGATATTTTATAAATATTAAAATATTTTTTTTTAATATATTTATATTCTACTACTATTATTACTGTTTATTTTTTTTTTTAAAAAAAAAGATATTTTTTTATAAATAATCCTTTTATAGGCCGTTAAAATTTTTAAATTATACTATTTTATTATAATATATTTAAAAATTAGTTATTATATATTAAATTAGTATTATATAACTGTTCGGTACCGGCTAGTTATATAAATAGTAATTAATTAAATACTATAGTTTTATTGAATAAAATATATTTTTATAAAAATTCTAAGCTAATTTAAA
>KZ825641.1:0-14772 GCA_003184685.1 Aspergillus indologenus CBS 114.80
AAATAAACTAAATAAACTAAATAAACTAAATAAACTAAATAAACTAAATAAACTAAATAAATTAAATAAACTAAATAAACTAAATAAACTAAATAAACTAAATAAACTAATTAAACTAATTAAACTAATTAAACTAATTAAACTAATTAAACTAATTAAACTAATTAAACTAATTAAACTAATTAAACTAATTAAACTATATAAATTTACTAAATAATAGTCTTTTTAATAAATAATTAAAAATAATTTTTATTTTCTATAAGTATGTAAGTGCGAGCAGACTAAAAACTAAATCTAATTAAAAAATCTAAAAATAAACAGATTTATATATATTAAAAAGTTCTAAGCCCCCTTTTCAAGCCCACTGAGCAAAGCAAGGGATTAAGGCTTGTTAAAATAGTATAAGATATTATTATTATTATTATTATCTAAATTATTATTTTTATTTAATACTATTAATATTTTATATTTTATAAAATATAATATAGTATATTTTTTTTTAATACCGGTATCCTCTTTTTTCTTATTTATAATATTTTTAATAGTATTTTTAAAAAAATTAATAAATAAAATAAATTTTTAAAGTACTATCTAATAGTTTATAGTTTCTTTATTTATTTAATCTAATACTATAACTACTATAATTAGATTTAAAATAAAAAAATATTAGTTATTTATAAAAGTAATATTTTATTATTTTTTATTTTTTTAATCTATATTAAAAATTTAATTAATAATTTTTATATTAGACTACTTTTAATTAATATAATAATAGAAATAATTTTAATTTTAATTATTTTATAATTTAAATATTAATATAATATATTTTTTAATTATAAATTTATTTAAGCTTTAAAATTTATTAATTTTATTTTATATTATATTATTTAAATTTTAATAGCTAATATTGTTTTAAAAATATAATTTTATTAGCTTTTTATTTAAAGAACTTTATATATTTATTTATAACTAAAAGTATTAATATTCTTTTTTTAAATATAATATATAATATAGTAAACTTTATTTTAATAGTTTTAAATATATTTATTTTAAATATATTTATATTAAATATATCTATTTTAAATATATCTATTTTAGATATATCTGCTTTAAATATATTTTTTAGCTTTAATAATCTAAGTCTAATATTTATTTTATAAAATATATTATCTAAACTAAAATTATTACAGCTAAATATTTAAAAATTTTATATAATTATTTTAAAAAGCTGCTAGACTTTAACTTTAATTATTTTTTTTATTTAATTAATTAAAAATATTTTAGTTATACTAATATCTATAGTTTTTATTAATATTTTAAACTTATTTATATTAGTAGTATCTATAGATTTAATTATTTTAATTTTTAAAAAATATAATATATAGTTAATAAATAGCTTAAAAATAGATTAAATAAGATTTTTTTTTCTATTAAAATCTATATTTAGTTAGATATTATATAGCTAATTATTTTTATTTTAATATATATTATTATTTAATATATTAATTAATAGTTTAAATAAAATTTAATTTAAAAAAACTAAAAAAATTATTTTTTTATTATTTTTATTATAAATATAAATTATAAAAAAATTATTATTATAAAAGCGCTAAGTATCTATTTTATTTTAATTTATTTAATTTAGTTTTTTTTTTATTATTATAGTCTATAGTATTATAGTTTATTATAATTATATATATTTATATTTTATTTTAAATATTTTAAATATTTTTAAATTTTATAATATAATATCTAATTTATATACTATTTTTAGAAAAACTATTAATTTTTATATTTTATTATTTTATTAAAAGCTATAACTACTAAAAATAGCCGGTTTTACTATAAAAAATATATTTTTTATATATAATTAAATACTACTAAAATCTATAAATATAGATTATTATAGTTTTATTTATTAATATTTTTTCTATTTAAAGTAGATTTTTATATATAAAATTTATATTATATTTAGTTTATTTAGCTGCTAATAAAAGTTTATATATTATATAAATAAACTAATTAAATAAATATATATTATAAAATAATTATTTTTTAAAAATTAAATTTTAATATTTTATTATTAAAAGTTTTTAAATCTAAGCAGCTTAATTATATTTTATTTATTTTATTTTATTATTTTTTATTTTCTTAAAAATAAATATAATTAAATTTTTATTATTAAACTTTTAAATTCTAATATAAATAGTCTTTTTATTTACTATAGTATATTACTTTTATAGTATTAGAAATATACTATTAAATATAATAGTTTTAGAAATAAATAAAAAGTCTAGTATAGTAGATATTAGATAATATATTAAATAGATATATTAGAGGTATATAGTATATTAAATAGATATATTAAAATATATAAATTAAAAAAAGTTAAAATATAAAGCTTAGAAGATAATAATATAGCAGAAATATAAAATTTAGTAGAAAAAAATAATATAAAATAAGAATATAATAGATATATTAAATAGTTTAGTATAATTTAGTAAATAAAAAAAATAGTTAAATAAAATAGATAATTAAAGTATTAGTAAATAAAAGAGATAATAGTTAGAATATTAAAAATAGCTTATTTTAAACTCTTTAATTAAATCTACTGATTGATTAATGATGATGATGATGAATTCATTCTCGCTTCTGGCAGGCTTAAGGCCCGCATGGCGGTAGTTACTATAACCAGCCGGCAACTGGTATACTAGACTATATATAAAAAAAATAGCTATATTATATCCTATTCTATACTTCCTCGCGTTGGCTGTTTTGCTTCGTCCGGATATATTAGCGCGGGCCGGGCAAAGCAGGCCGTTCTTCGCCGGTTCGGCAAGCCAGTTGACGCGCTGTAGCGAACTGGTAATAGCTAATCGGTTATATAATTAAGCATCCTCTCTATAATACTTTCTGTAAAGGCCCTCGGGCAGGTGTTTCTTATTACTGCCTCCCAGAGGGCGTTTCTTACTTTAGTCTGTTATTAAAGCGGGCTCGGATATGCCCGGTAGTCCGAAGACTACCGGGCCTGGCTTCCGCAATTTATATAAATAATTTTTTATTTAACGGTAAGTAAAGCGTTGTAGATATTTTATTAACTAGGCTAATTAAATCTATAAATAATCTAGAAGTCTTCCGGTAGATTCTAGAATTAGACTAGGATTTAAATATTCAGCAGAAATTGGGCTGCGCGTCGCGCCTATTCCGGGCTGGTTAGTATTTAGAATAGTAAGATTTTTTATAATATTATTTATAATATATAGTTTTGCAGGTCCGTATACTAAAGATAATTAAATAGTATATAGTATATTAATTATACTCCTAAGCTGTAGAGGCAGTTAGTGCTGATCCCGGAAATAAATTAGTTAAAGTATATTTTAAAACTAATTTTTTTTATTTATATTTAAATAAGGACCGCCGAGGCGGCTTTGCGTAAACTTTTATATAAAAAAAAAATTACTATATTTAATAAAAAAATAGTAAAGCGTATAATAGCGCCCCGGAGGATAATAGTTTATATAAACTTCTACACCTACTTAGCTTAGGCTTTAAATTACTAAAAAATAGCGGCTTTAAGAATAGGCGTCCCGGGGCCGGGATTAGGATCGGGCTCGGGTTTAGGCTATACAGCTTCGGCCTCGGCGGTGATCTGGATACCCCCAGTTTCTCCGGGGGCGGTTGCGGCGTATCTGGCGGCTTTCTAAATATTTTTATTTTTTCTAAAAAATAGTTTAGACACCGCTTTAATAGTCTATTTAGCCAGTTTATCGGCTTATTTATTATTATATATTCTAGTATAGCCGGAAATCTACTAAATATAAATATTCCAGCTGCCTCGGAGGGCCTTAAAATATTTAATAATCTTTTAAAAATATTTTTAGTTTAAGAATTTTTTTAGAGCTCTATAGATCTAGATAGCGGTCTAATTATCGATAAAAATAACTATAGTTATATCTAGCTATAGCGGTAGTATTACCCGGAGGCGCGCTAAGGCTATATAAATACCGCTAAATTCAGCTGTATATACTATCTGTATAGTAAAAATCCTAAAATATATAGTATTAATATTTAAATTAAAGACTGCGGCAGCTCCGACACCCTTAATAATACCGCTTCTATTAATATATATTAAAAAAATACTTTTTTAGAGAGCTTTTATATAGATCTTAACAGTCTTATTTTTATTAGCTGTAATAGAAGTATATAGAGGCTGCTACTACAGAGGTATTATCTAAAAATAGATAATTTTAAAATTAATAAGATTAATTAATATTCTAAACTTTAGGCGCTTTAGCAGAGAAAATAAAAAATTCTAGTCTAGACTATATCTCCGCTAGTAGTAGAATTCTAATCTAATCGGAAATAAGACCCGGATAGCCTAGATCCGGATATATACTAAAAAAATATATATCCGGAGATAAGCCTAGAGAATTTTAAAATCTAGGGCTATTATTACCGGCGGGATATAAAAGTAAACTATAAAAATAAGCCTTACTATTATATAAAAAATACCGGTAATACAGATAAAAATCTGCTTTTAAATTAACTCTATAGTCTAAACTAGGCGATTTTAAACTATAATAAAACTATAGACAGCTTTAATATACTATATAGAGCATCTGTAGAATATCTGCGGTTAGAGAATAAAAATCTATATCTTATATAAATATAGAATATTAATACTTTAAATAAAGTCGGTAACTAAGATAAAAACTAATATTAATGGGGCTGCTTTAGCCCGGCAGTAAGCTATATAAGCTATATTAGTAAAATTAGAGTTTAGAATTACGCCGAGATAGTAAAGTATTAGAATAGATTTAATTAATATATTTTAAATAGTTATTAGAGTTTTTATTAAGCTAATTAGCTTAAAAATACCTCAGCGGTTTTTTTAAAGATAAATTAGTCTATATTTTATAAAAATAAAGCGGAAGATATATATAGTCTTCTATTTTTTATATATAAAATAGATATATTTTAACTAGCAGTAGTTTACCGCGGCGGAGCTGCTCTATACTATAATATTAAGATTATTAATATATATAGTAATTAGGGACTTCGGAAACACGGCATAGATTTTTTTAATAAAATTAGTATTAAAAAAAAAAAAAAGGATCGGCAAAAGCGGAAAGCCCTAGAGAATATCTATATAAAAACTAAATATTTTAGAAAAATTTTTCTATAGAAGTAGGGCTGTTAATTATTTAAAAAAAAAGCTGTTTATTTAGTTAATTAATATCCGCGGTATATACCGCTTATATAGATTATAAAAAAAGCGGCGGAAAATAATATTATTAAAGACGCTGCGTATATTAAATATAAGTAGACTAACTATATAATAGCCGGCCCGCTAGACTATATAAATTTATTTTAGTAGAAGATAAAAAATATATTCGGTTAAACAGCCTCGGCGGCCGCCGATATAGTTTTTTAAAAATAATTTAAATTATTTTATAAAATAATTTAATTAGGCCGCTACTACAGCTTTTAGAGTCTTTTTTAAAATATTTAATAGTATAATAAGCTAATAGATTTTTAAATTACTGTAGTTGGTTTTTCTAGACTTACGGATAATAATAGTAGTAGATAAATAAAAATATTTTAGATAATATCCTAGCCGGAGGCAAGTATTAAATAAATATATTATAAAAAAAAGTATTATCGGAAGGGCCCTTTATAAAGCTGTATTAAAAAGATTATTAAAACTAGAGGCTTTAAAAAATGCGGCGCGGTTAATAGCGGTTTTAATTTTTTTTAAAGTAAATAAAATCTTTATAGATATCTTTTTGGAATAATTAAAGCTTTTAATATTATTAAAATCGGCGTTAAGCAGCATGGCAAATAGGATATTTTTTAAAACTTAAGCTTTAGTCTCCGGAATAATAAATTTATATTCGCCTATCCGGAATATAGAAGTAAAGATCTGTAAAAATATATCTCGGATATAGTACTATTTTACTAGATTTTAAAAATTTTAAAGAAATTTTATAGTTTTTTTAATTTTAGAGTAGTAGATCTGCCGGACTGCTTTATTATCCGTATAGCTAAAAATATTATAAAATTAATTATATTTTTAATAGTTTTTTTTTCTGTATATAGTAGCTGCTCTGCGATAGGCTACTACCGCGCAGTAATAAAAGCTTTTAAAAGCTGTAGTATATCCCGGCCGGAAGTATCTACTTAAAATAATCTTTAATATTAAGATTTCTACAGCTTTAGTTAAGCGGCCGATAAAATTCTTTATTATAGTATTAAGATTTTCGATAGTTTTTAGCTGCGGCGGGGCCTAGTTCTCCGCGGCTAATATTTTAATAAACTAATTTTAGTTAATTTTCTACTATTATAGGCGGATAGCGGTAGATAAAAGCTGCGGGGCGAGATTAAAAGTAATAGCAACTAATATATAATTTATAATAAACTGCTAGTCTTTGCAGATACAGCAGCTAATTAACCGGTTAGTTATCTTAGTAGAGGTCTATATTAGATTTAGGGTTGTTTAGTTATTTATAGAGCCGGCGCGGTTATTAAAGATTACCGCGCCGGCAGAGATAAGTAGCTGCAGATTATAATTTTCGGCTAGTTTAATTAAAATATCGGCGCCGGGATCTTACTGCGTGCGGGCCTTATAGTCCTAGAGTAGATAATAAAAATTAAAATCTTCTATAAGAATATAGTAGCGGCCGGAGGCCTCCCGGATAGCCCGGTCCAATATAGGAAGGGCCGAGTCTCCGGAGTACCAGCGGCCCGGGTTATATATATTAAAAATATTAATCAGCCCGAAGCCCGGTATTTTAAATATAAATATACTTAGGTTCTGATCTATATAGCAGATTAACTATATACTAGGATTAATTTACCGGTTAATATATATACAGACGCGCGGTAGATTTAATATATTTTTAAAATATAGCTGCAGATATATATAAAAGTATCCGTTAAAAATCTATAAGTATATAAAAACCGGATCGGTTAAGTTGTTAATTACGGGCTTTTAAACTATTAAAAAGTTATGGTCTTATATCTCTTTTTTACCGAAAAAATATATAGCTATTTTATTACGGGAGCTGCAGAGGTTAGCCTATAAAATAAATAGTAGATTAACTATTATTAAAAGGATTCGGTAGTACCGCTCACCGCGCTAAGTTTATTTTTAAATAAAGACTTTTTACCGATATATTAGCTGTTTTTTAAACTGCGGTTTCTTCGGCGTACGCCGACTACCTTAAAAGCGGTTAAATTAAAAACTAATAGGCTTTCTATTAAAAAAAATAGTATTATAACTATTTTAATATCTGCTTCTATTATATTATAGCCCTTATCTTAGATCTTTTTTATATAGTAGCGCTTCTATTTCTTATTATTGGACTGCAGCTCGGGCCGTACCCGGGATTTATTAGCTACTTTATATAGTCTTAAAACTAATTTAGATTTTACTTTAGTAGTATAGGCTAAGATCTGCTTTACTAGGATTCTTAATAAGTATACAGGCTCGGGCTTAATTTTAAACTTAGGCTCGGGCTTATATTCGGGATCGCGGCCAGGCCCGGAAGCCTTACTAAACTTAATATTCTCTAAAATAAGCCGATAGACTATTTAGTAATATTATAAACTATTAATCCGGTAGCTGCGGATCTTTTTAAGCCTTTCAGCTCTTATAAAACAGCTGCGGTTATAAACAAAATAATTATTTTTTAAATTTTTATTTTATATATAGACTATACAGCGGGCGACGGCGCAGTTTCTTATTTATAAATAATCTTTAAAATTATAATTTTATATATAATACACGCAGACGGGGCTTTACTTACAGTATTAGGCGATATACTTATATATCTAGTAGTTAAAGTACTACTAGATTTTATAATATTTATTATAGTAGAAGCAGCAGTAATTTTTACTATTAAATACTAGATTATATAGTATAGCAGCCTCCGCAGTACAGTTATTATTAAATTTTATAATTAGTTTAGATTATAGAGTCTTTTTAGTCTTACAGCCGCCGAGAAGCTAGTCTATTTAAATAATCTTAATAAATATTATAGTAAACTGGCCGACGTTATCGGCTTTAAATCTTATAAACAGATTTTTAAAATCTATAGTAATATCTACCCCCTTTATAACTATTCTAAAGATATATTAACAGATTTTGGCCTCTTTATTAAATATTATAGTCTAGCCGGTCGCCCGGCTTAGTTAAACTATATTTTTAAAAATATTAGTTTATAAAAAAATATTACTGCTCGGCAGTATTCTATCTACTAAAAATATATAGTAAAAGATTTTTAAATCTTTAAACTTCCGCAGCGCCCGGTTAGTTCTATTAATTAGCTTAGCCGGACTCTGCTGAAGAGAATTAATAATATAATAGTTTATATAATAGATAGTAATTTTAAGCTTTTTTCTAAAAATAAAAACCGGCGCAGCCGAGCTGGTACCGGTATCGCTGCTACTATAAATATTATTTAAAACTAAAAATATATTAGTTAGAACTCTGTAAATCTAGTCCGAAACTAGCAAAAATTCTATAGCTAAAAAATATAATAAAAAAATTATATTCCGATATAACTATATAGTCTACTTAGGCACCGGGGCCTAGCTGCCGGTTATATAAATTAAATTAAGAGCTGCTTATAATATATAAAATATATTTATTTAGTATTTATTCTAGTCGATAATTATAAACTTAATCTACTTTAGCTTATTAGCAATCTGGTCCGGAAACTGCTCGCCTATATCTTATATTTTCTCCGCGAGGAATACCGCGGAGCATATAAAATTAATAAATACTTTAGAAATACCTCTTTAAATCTTAGTAATTTATAGTAATTTTTTAGCTTTATTATAAAGGGCATACGCGTGGGCTCTAAGGTCGGTTTTTAATATAAAAATAAAAAACAGCTATAGTAAATCTTCTATCTTCTTTTTTAATAGTATACTACTTTAGTTATAGTTAGCGAGACGGACATATAAACCTATAGATTTTAAAACCGAAGCCGTAAAATGCCTATATTATATATATTCCGGCCTTTATACTACTATACGGGTAAGTATAGTCTTAAAAAGATATTTATAAAGATAATTTAATATATAGAATTATTTTCTACAGTTATCGCCGCGATGGGATGAGTATAGGGGTGGTTTTAGTGGTTGCCATAGGGTTGTCGGTAAATATATTTTACTGATTAATTGATTAATTGATTTATTTATATATGTATATATTAGCCCTAATAGCTGAGTAGCGGCAGATCCCAGTCCAGCGGCTGGATAAGCCGCCGGGGTATTAAGTTTATATATAAATAAAATAGTTAATTAGTTAGCCTATTTTTTTCTTTAAATTTCTAATTTTTATATAGTTTATATAGTTTTATATAGATTTTTTTTTATATTATAAACTAGCGGCCGCAGCAGATATACTAAATATATTTATTTTTATATTTATTATATATAGTTTATTTTCTTTAATTAACAGCTGCTATAGTTATTAGTTTACTATATAATTTAATATTTAGATTTATTTTATAGTTTTTTTTTATTAGCTAGTTTAAAGACTTCTGGATATTATAATTTTAATATAATAAATAAAAACTTATTATTAAAAAATCTAGTAAATTTTTTTATAAAAACTAATTAATTATATTTTAAAAATATAGTTAATTAATAAACTAATTAATAGTTAATAGTTAATCTATAGCCGATAGCAGTTATATTTTAATAAATATAATATTAAAAATAATATTAATTAAATTCTAGAATTAGTCTAAAAGCCTTATCTATAATATAAAATAGATTATTTATTTTATTATTTTTTTTAAAAAAAATACTAAAAATTAGTAAATCTTTTTTTAGTCTAAAAAATATTCTAATAAAAAAAATTATATTTTAAATATTTAATAAAAATATATTTAATTAATTAAAATTTTTATTTATAAAGATATATAATTAATTTAATAGTTTTAATAATTTTTAAATATATTTTTAAAATAATTTTACTAGTTAATATTTAGATTAGTATTAAAAACTATATTTAATATAAATCTATATATAGATTAAGAATATATTTATTTTTTATTATATTAGTAAAAATATAATAAATATAATAATTATATAAGTTATTAATTTAGTTAATTTTCTACTACTAATTAGTTAAAATCTATAGATATTACTATACTATAAAAATTAGTATAAAAATTATTAATTAGTCTATAGTTTTAAAGGCGGCGGTTTTAATATAATTATTAATAAATCTATTATTAAATATTTTTTTATAGTTTAAAAATTATTAAAAATATATTTATTAGCTAAATATATATATATAGTTTAGTTAATAAATTATTTATTTAATAATTATTTATTTTAATTAATACTAAGACTTAGTATAGGCCTATATAACTATTTAATTATTAATAAAAATTTATACTAATTTAAATTTTAGAATATTTAAAATTAATATTATTTAAAAAATAATATTTTTATAAATAAATATTTTAAACTTTTTTTTAACTAAAATTAAAGCTAATTTAATATTTATTAATTTAATTAAATATACTATATAAATATTTTTATAGCTAATTAGTTTAATTTAATTTTTATTATAAATTATTATTATAGTATTAATACTATTAAAATAGCTGCTATTATTAATATATATAAAAAAAATAATAAAAAATAATAAAATATATTAATAAAATTTTTTTTTTAAAAATTAATAATCTTAATAACTAAAGTTTTTTATTAGAAAAATATTAATATTAATTTAATAGTTTTGATAAATAATAATATATCCGGATCGAATCTAAGATTTTTAATAAAATAATATTTAAAATAATTTAATAATAATATAGCTAAATTAGTTTTTAAACTACTAAAATAATATTTTTTAAAATAAATATAATATATAAAAAATAGAATGTTATAATAAAATAAAAAAATTATAATCTAAAAATATATATTTTTAATAGTATATTTAATAAAGACTAGTAATAGCGGTATATTAAAATATATTTTTAAAATAGTTTTAATAGTTATTTAAAAAATATCTGCTATATAATATAATATCTTATATTAAATATTTTTAAAATATTTAATAATATTAGTAGTAGTTTTTTAAAATCTTTAGATACTATAAATAAACTATATAAAATATTTAGAAAATAATTAAAAAAAATAATAATATATATTTAATATAGATTAGTAGTTAATATTTTTTAAATAAAATTAGCTATTAATAAAAGTATAGTTATTAGCTAAATAACTTTAGTTTTTAATTAAATAAAATAAATAATTTTTATAAGCTTAGAATTAAAAAAGATTTTAAAATAATAAAAGTTTTATATTAATTTAATTATTATATTTATAATAGTTAAAAACTTAATTAATTATATAATTAAAAATATTTTTATATAAAATAGCTTATATACTATATTAATAAAACTATATTTTTAAAATAAAAATATTAAAATATATTAATATTATTATATTTTAGTATATTAGTATAATATCTATAAATAGATATAGTTTTTAAAAATAGTATTTTTTTTAATAAATATATAAATATTATTAATATATTTAACTACTAAAATATAGCCGCTAATTAATAAAAATTTTAAAAAAATAGTATTATAAAAAAAATAAAAAATAGATAAAAGTAGTAAATCTTAGATTATATTTATTATTATATTTTTTTATTATTTTTTTATATAATAATAGTAGTTTTTTAGTTAATAAAAAAAATAATTTAATTAATAATTTTTATAAATATATAGTATTTCTATAGATTATAAAATAAATATTAATATATTATATTATTTTAAATACTTTAAATATTTATAGTAAATAGATTAGCTATTAAATAATTAATTTACTATATAATATAGATTTATTTAAAAATTAGATATAAAATATAGTTATAGAATTTTTTTAAATATTTATTAATATAATATTTTAAAAATAATCTAAAAGCTTTTATTATATAGCTAATTTTAAAAATAATAATTAATTTAAAAATTTTATTTAATATATTAAATAAAGTAATTAATTAATAGTTTTTAAATATTATATAATTATTTTTATCTAATTTATAAATAATAATAGTAGTTAACTAATAAAAATACTAAAAATAATAGTTTATATCTAAATATATATTAAAAATAATATTTAATTAATTTTTTATAAAAAAAAAGCTTATTAAAAAGCTAAATTAAATAGTTTATTAAAATTGAAAATCTTTTTAAATATAGTTTACTAAATTATATAATATATTTTATTTAATACTATTTAAAATATTTTATACAGCTTAAAATAATTAAAGCTATTAATATTAATAAAATTAGCTATATTAATAGTAGAAAATAAAATTTTTTAAAAAAATTTAGTTTTAGTCTCTAATTTTTTTATTAATTTTTTAATTAATAATTATAATATAAATATAAATATAGGCTATAAATCTTTATATATCCGGATTTATTAAACTAGTTTTTAAAATCTTTTTATAAAATATTTTTTATTTTTTATTTTTTTTTAATATAGTTATTTTTTTTATTTAGTAATTTATTAATATAATATATTATAAATTTAGCTATAGATTTTATAGTTTATATAATAATCTAATTTAATCTATTATTTTATTTATTATATATAGTACTTTAATTTTTTTATTTTTTTAATATAGCCAGATTATATATAGTTTATAATAGTTTTTATTAATATAGTAGTTTTAGCTATAATAATTAAAATTTTAATAAAATTTTTTATTATAATATTAATAATAATTAGTTAAATTAATTAATTTATAAGTAGCTGTAGTTTTAAATATTTAATTAATTTATTTTTATAAATTTATTAATTAATATTAATTTAATTTTAGTATTTTACTATAAAAATAAATATTAGGCTTAAGTTAAAAATAATATATATTAATATATAGTCTATTTTTATTTATTAGTTTTTTTAAAATAAAAAGTAGCTAAAATATTTTCTAAGCTATTATATAATTTATATTAAATTAATAATAATATAAATATTATTTTTTTTATATATAACTATTCTCTCCGGTAAAAATAGTTTAAGATTTTTATTAATAGTAATATTAAATAATTAACTAATTATATTATTAATATAAATATATTTTAGTAGACTTTATAGCAGATAATATAAATTAAAATTATTAAAAACTATATATTTATCTAATTTTTATAAAACTATAGTAAATAGATTAAATACTAGATTTTTTTTTATAAAAGTTTTTATTTCTAGATTTAAATATTAATTTAAATTTATTAATTTTATATTAATTATTATTTTTTTTTAATTAATATATATTATAAATATAAATATAGTCCTCTTCTAGGATCTGTAGTATAAAAATACTAAAAATTTTTAATTAATATTAGATTATTTATATTTTAAAATTAATATATCTACTTATAAAAAAATAGATATATAAAATAAATTTTATATTTAATATTAGTTTTATAGCTAAATAAAAATATTTTTTTAAAATTTAAAAATATATAATTAATTAGCTGTTGTAGTAGTTAATTTAAAGCTTTTAAATAATAATAAATTTTATATTTTATATTTTCTTTTACTAAAAAGATATATTATAATATTATTAGATTTTTAATAATTTATTTATATTATTTTAAACTATTTATAATAGCTATTTATTATTAATAATTATAAAAAGTTTAATAATATTTAAAATAAAATTATTAAATTTATTATTACTATTTTTATTTAAAATAATAAATTAGTTATAGTATTAGCTATAGTATTAAATTATAGATTTGAATATATATATAATATAATTAAAACTAAAAATTAATATAGTATTAGTTAATATAATTTAAATAATATTAATTAATAGATTTCGGCTGCGGATATTAATTTTTATAATTTTTTAATTAATTTTTTAATATTAATATTTTAATTTTTTACTATAATTAATATTAATTATAGTTTTAACTTCTATAGTTAAAATAATTTTTAATTTTTTTATAATTAATTTATAATAATTTTTATTATAAATTATTATTATTTTAGATTTTATTAAATAGCTGCAGATATATTATAATTAAATAAATTTAAAATTTATTTTAAAATTAGTTTAAATAATAATATTATTATTACTAATAAAAAATTTAATATATAATATAAAAATATCTAGTCGGCGCTACTAAATAGTTTTTAATTAATTTTTTTTATATAAATATAATTAAAAATAAAATATTTTAATTTATAGTTTATATATTTAATATATATTTTATTATTTTTAAATATATAGTTTAGTAATTTATATAAATCTATATAATATATATAGATCTAATTTTTTTAATAATATTATTTAATATAGTTATATTTTTAGTATTTAAAATACTATAAAAGCTGCTGATTATAATTATAATAGCTAATATTAAAATATTTATTATTAAATATAAAGCTTTTATAAAAAAATATTTATTATTATTAAACTATTAAATTTAATTATTAATATAAAAAGCTTATTTTTTTAGATAATAATTTTTTAAAGCTATATTTAATTAATATATATAATTTTAATAAATATTACAGCTAGGCGGCTAATATTAGTAGTTTTAATTTTTTAATTAAAGTTTTTTATTCTTTTATAAAATTTTTATAGTTAATATAGCCGATATTTATACTATATATTATAATTAAATATTTATATTATTTAATTATTATATTTAAACTAAAAATCTTAATTTAAAAAATTTATATATATATAAAATATTTAAGATTTTTTAAATTATTAAT
>KZ825641.1:14787-54248 GCA_003184685.1 Aspergillus indologenus CBS 114.80
TTTATTTAGTTTATTTAGTTTATTTAGTTTATTTAATTTTATCTAGTTTTTTTTAATATTTTAGTTTATTTAAACTATTTTTAACTTTTTAGACTATTTTCTTTTTAGATTATTAAAGATTTATTTCTTTTATATTTTTAAATTATTTTTTAACTATTTTTTAACTAATTCTTAACTAATTTTTAAATAATTTTTTAAGCTATTTAGCCTAAGATATAGTAGAAAATAATTTTTAGCTTTTTTAGTACTTTTCTAATTAGAAAATCAGCTAACTATATTTTTTAGATTTTTTTTAATTTTTTTTATATCGATTACCGCTTTCGGCAATAATTTTAATTAATATTTAATTTTTAGAAATTTTAGTAGAATACTAACTAAGCATTTTTCCAGCGCTAGTAAATCTTATTTTATATAAAAAAAAACTTTAAAAGATTTTTAAAAATTAGGCGCTAGTTTAAATTAGGCCGGGTATTTTTCTAAAAATATTTAACTATTTTATTTATATACTATTTTTTTCTTAGTAAAAACAGCCTATAAATAAGATTATTAGAATTAAAATATAGAAAAAAATAATTAAATTAAATATCTCTACCAGTTGGCAAACTTATATAATAAAAATTATATAAATTAAAATTGTAATTCTTTTCTAATCTAATAAAAAAAAGATTAATTAAAACGGACTAAAACTGAGACCGCTATATTTTTTTAAACCGAACAATGACATTTTCTTATATAATAGTATAGATAATTATTATTTTTAGATTATATATAAGTAATTAGCTTATTAAAATCTAAACTAATATAATTAATACTATAAATAAGTTTATAGACCTAAATAATTTATTAATATAATTAGTTTTTATTAAAAATTTTATTATTTATATATAAAAAACTATAGATACTATAATTAATTTACTATACTATAATAATAAGATTTTAATAAATTATATTAATAAAAATATTATTAATATAAAAAATAAAATAATTATTTACTATAAGATTTTAGTAAACTTTATATTATTTAATAGTAATATAGTTTTTATAATTAATAATTTTAAAAATTTAAAATATTTTATTTATATATAAATTTTTTAAATTAAAACTTTTAATTTAAATATAATAATTAAGTAATATAAAAATTTAATTATAATATATAGTATAAATATTAGCTATATTAGCTATAAAAATTTTATAAAATAATAAAAAATTTTAGTTAAAAAAATTAAAACTATTAATATTAGCTGTCTAGCCGTAATATCTACTAAAATTATATATATTAATTAAATATAATTTTAAAAAACTATTATTTAAAAAAATAAGTTTTTTATATTAATAGTTAAATTTAATAATTTAAATATAGTAAATATTTTTTTTTATAAAGATTTTATATTTAATAATAAATATATTAATATTAGCTACTATAATTATAATTAGTAGTTTTTATAATATTTTAAATACTAAAAATATAAGTATATTAAATAATATTATTAGAACAACCAGGTTTATATATATTATATAGATTTATATAAATTTTTAAACTATATATTTAAAAATAATAAAAAATATATTAAATATATAAACTGCGGATTTAAATATTTTATTTTTAATTATATTTATATAAAAAAAAATTAATTAAAAACTATTTAGTAGCGCCGACTAGATATTTTTATATTATATATTAAATCTTTTATTAATAATAATAATATTATTATTTAAACTAATTTTAAAATAAATTTTAAATTTATTTAATTATAATATATTTATAGCCGCTTAATAAAATCTAAAATAATAATAATTTATAGTAAAGATTATTATAAATTATATATAAAAAAACTAAAAATTATTTTAACTATAAAAGTTAAAACTATAATTAATATTAATTATAATAAAAAACTAAAATACTATTAAAAAAAATATTTAAAAAATTATAAAAAGTAATATTTATAGCTGAAGTCTATTAATTAGTATTATTTAAATTATATTAATTAATATTATATTAGTTTTTAATTTTAATAATATTATATATATATTTAAATTTATAATTTAATACTACAGCTAATATTATAATTAGTTTATTATTTTAAATAAAAATAATAATAATAAGTTTAGTACTTTTACTTTAAATATTATTAAATTTTTTATAATTATTAATAATAAATAGTTATTATAAATAGCTTAAACTTATATAAATAAACTATTAAAAATTTAATAATATTATAATATATTTTTTTAGTAAAAAAAAATATAAAATATAAAGCTTATTATTATTTAAAAGTTTTAAATTATCTATTATAATAATTAATTAACTATATACTTTTAGAATTTAAAAAAATATTTTTATTTAATTATAAAATTAATATTAAATATAAAGTTTACTCTGTATATTTATTTTTTTATAAATAAATATATTAATTTAAAAATATAAATAATCTAATATTAATTAAGATTTTTTAGTATTTTTATACTATAAATTTTAAAAAAAACTATATTTATATTTATAATATATATTAGTTTAAAAAAATAATAATTAATATAAAATTAATAAATCTAAGCTAATATCTAAATCTAAAAATAAAAATTTTTATAAAAAAAAAATTTAATATTTAATTTATTTATTATAATTCTATAGAAACTAAATAAATATATAATTTTTAATAATTTTAATTTATATTATTTATTATAAAATTTATTAAAATATATCTATATTAATAATATAGCTAATTAGCTATTTAATATTATTATTAATAAGAATTTTAAACTATTTCTACCGAAGAAAACAGTTATATATAAAAAAAATAATATTTATATTACTATTAATTTAATATAAACTATATAATAATTTAAAAAATATTTTAGCTATTATTTATTTTAAAAAAATTAATAAATAAAAATAAATTATATATTAATATATATTATTTTTAATTTTAATCCGATATCTACTTTTATAGTAAAATATTAAAATTAGATTAATATTAATTAATTAATTTATAAAAATAAATTAGCTAAATATTTAAAACTATAGCTAATTATAAATTAATTAGTTTAACTAATTATTATTAATATTATAATAAAAAATTTTATTAAAATTCTAATTATTATAATTAAAACTATTATATTAATAAAAACTATTATAAACTATATATAGCCCGGCTATACTAAAAAAATAAAAAAATTAAAATATTATATATAATAAATAAAATAGTAAATTAAATTAGACTATTATATAGACTATAAAATCTATAATTAAATTTATAATATACTATATTAATAAACTATTAAATAAAAAAAAATAATTATATTAAAAAAAATAAAAAATAAAAAATATTTTATAAAAAGATTTTAAAAACTAGTTTAATAAATTTAAATATATAGAAATCTATAGTCTATATTTATATTTATATTATAATTATTAATTAAAAAATTAATAAAAAAATTTAAAACTAAAACTAAGCTTTTTTAATAAATTTTATTTTCTACTATTAATATAGCTGATTTTATTAATATTAATAGTTTTAATTATTTTAAACTATATAAAATATTTTAGATAATACTAAATAAAATATACTATATAATTTAATAAACTATATTTAAAAAAGATTTTAATTTTAATAAATTATCTAATCTAATTTTTTAATAAGTTTTTTTTTTATAAAAAATTAATTAAATATTATTTTTAATATATATTTAAATATAGACTATTATTTTTAATATTTTTATTAATTAATTATTATTATTATCTGTAAACCGGATAAAAATAATTATATTATATTTAAAAATTATTAATTAATTATTTTATTTAATATATTTAGTAAAGTTTTTAAATTAATTATTATTTTTAAAATTAGCTATATAGTTAAAATTTTAAAACTATTTTTAAAGTACTAAATAAATAAATATTAAAAAAAATTCTATAATTATATTTTATATCTAATTTTAAAATAAATCTATATTATATAATAAATTAGTTATTTAATAGCTAATTTATTTACTATAAATATTTAAAATATTTATAATAATATAATATATTAATATCTATTTTATAATTTATAAAAATACTATATATTAATAAAAATTATTAATTAAATTATTTTTTTTATTAATTAGAAAACTGCTATTATTATATAAAAAAAATAATAAAAAAAATATAATAGTAAATATAGTTTAAAATTTACTATTTTTATTTTTTTTATTTATTTTATAATATTAATTTTTTAAAATTTTTATTAATAGATAACTATACTTTAATAATTAAATATATTAATAATATCTATATACTTATTTAAAAAAATATTATTTTTAAAAACTATATTTATCTATAGATACTCTATTACTATATTAAAATATAATAATATTAATATATTTTAATATTTTTATTTTTAAAATATAATTTTATTAATATAATATATAAGCTATTTTAAATAGAAATATTTTTAACTATATAATTAAATAAGTCTTTAATTATTATAAATATAATAATTAAACTAATATAAAATTTTTATTATTTTAAAATCTTTTTAAATTCTAAACTTATTAAAACTACTTATTTTATTTAATTAAAAACTAAAGCTATCTAACTAACAGTTATATTTTTATTAATTATTAGCTTTTTTTAAAATATATTAACTATTAATTTATATTTTATATATATTATAATACTACTTTTTTATATATTTTTTAAATATTTTATATAGTTTATTTATAGTATTTAAAATTTTTAAAAAACTATTATTAATATTATTAAATATTTTAAAAATATTTAATATAAGATTTTATATTATATAATAGATATTTTTTAAACTACTATTAAAATTATTTTAAAAATATATTTTAATATACTACTACCGCAGATTTTTATTAAATATATTATTAAAAATATTTATTTTTAAATAATAGTTTTTTTATTTTATTATAAAATCTTATTTTTTATTTAATAATTATATTTTAAAAAATATTATTTTAGTAATTTAAAAACTAATTTAGCTATATTATTATTAAATTATTTTAAATATTATTTTACTAAAGATCTTAGATTTAATTTAGATATATTATTATTTATTAAAATTATTAAACTAATATTAATTTTTTTATAATAGAAATCTTCAGCTATTAATATTATTAACTTTTAAAAAAAAAAATTTATTAATATATTTTATTATTTTCTACTATTTTCTTTATATATACTAATAATAACAGCTATTTTAATAATATTAATATTATAATAATAATTTATAGTAAAAACTAAACTAAGCTAATTAACTATAAAAATATCTATATAATATATTTAGCTAAACTAATTAGTTTAATTAATTGATTAATTAATTTATTTATATATATATATGTCAGCCCTATTGGCTGAATAGCAGCAGATCCTAGTCTAATAGCTGGGTAAGCTGTTGGGGTATTAAATCTATATATAAATAAAATAATTAACTAGTTGGCCTATTCTTCTTTTTAAATTCTTAACTTTTATATAATTTATATAGTTTATATAATTCTATATTTTATATAGATTTTTTTTTATATTATAAATTAGCGGTATTAGCAGTTATTAGATATATTTATTTTTATATTTATTATATATAATTTATTTTTTTTAATCGGCGGCCGCTGTAGGTGCTAATTTATTATATAATTTAATATTTAGATTTATTTTTAATATTTTTTACTAAGTAGTTTAAGAGCTCTCGGCTATTATAGTTTTAATATAATAAATAAAAATTTACTATTAAAAAAAGCTAATTAGTTATATTTTAAAAATATAGTTAATTAATAAATTAATTAGTAGTTAGTAGTTAATCTATAGCCGGTAGTAGTTTTATTTTAATAAATATAATATTAAAAATAGCAGCGGTTAGGCTTTAAAACTAGTTTAAAAGTTTTATATATAATATAAAATAGATTATATATTTTATTATTTTTTTTTAAAAAAAATATTAAAAATTAGTAAATTTGTTTTTAGTTTAAAAAATATTTTATTAAAAAAAATTATATTTTAAATATTTAATAAAAATATATTTAATTAATTAGAATTTTTATTTATAAGAATATACAGTTAATTTAGCAGCTTTAATAATATTTAAATATATATTTAAAATAATTTTACTAATTAATATTTAGATTAGTATTAAAAATTATATCCGATATAAATCTATATATAAATTAAAAGCTTATTTATTTTCTATTATATTAATAAAAATATAGTAAATATAATAGTTATATAAATTATTAGTTTAATTAATTTTTTATTATTAATTAATTAAGATCTATAAATATTATTATATTATAAAAATTAATATAAAAATTACTAGTTAATCTGTAGTTTTAAAGATAGCGGTTTTAATATATTTATTAATAAATTTATTATTAAATATTTTTTTATAGTTTAAAAACTATTAGAAATATATTTATTAACTAAATATATATATATAATTAAATTACTAGATTATTTATTTAATAATTATTTACTTTAATTAGCGCCGGGGCTTAATATAAGTTTTTATAATAGTTTAATTATTAATAAAAATTATTATTAATTTAAATTTTAAAATATTTAAAATTAATATTATTTAAAAAATTATATTTTTATAAAAAAATATTTTAGATTTTTTTTTAGTTAAAATTAAAGCTAGTTTAATATTAGTTAATTTAATTAAATATATTATATAGATATTTTTATAGTTAATTAATTTGATTTAGTTTTTATTATAAATTACTATTATAGTACTAATACTATTAAAATAGCCGCTGCTGTTAATATATATAGAAAAAATAATAAAAAATATTAAAATATATTAATAAAGGATTTTTTTTAAAATTAATAATATTAATAATTAAAAGCTTCTACTATAAAAAGATTAATATTAATTTAATAATTTTAATAAATAATAATATATCCGGATTAAGCCTAAGATCTTTAGTAAAATAATATTTAAAATAATTTAATAATAATATAGCTAAATTAGTTTTTAAACCGCTAAAGCGGTATCTTCTAAAATAAATATAATATATAAAAAATAATATTATATAATAAAATAAAAAAATTATAATCCGGAAATAAATATTTTTAATAGTATATTTAATAAAAATTAATAATAGTAATATATTAAAATATATTTTTAAAACTATTTATATAGTAATATAAAATACTTTTACTATATAATATAAAATTTTATATTAAATATTTTTAAAATATTTAATAATATTAATAGTAGTTTTTTAAAATTTTTAAATACTATAAATAAATTATATAAAATATTTAAATAGTAATTAAAAAAATAAACTTATAATATATATATAGTATAAATTAATAGTTAATATATTTTAAATAAAATTAATTATTAATAAAAGCGCAGCTATTAGTTAAATAATTTTAATTTTTAATTAAATTAGATAAATAGTTTTAGTAAATTTAGAATTAAAAAAAATCCTAAAATAATAAAAGTTTTATATTAATTTAACTACTATATTTATAATAGTTAAAAGCTTATTTAATTATATAATTAAAAATATTTCTATTTAAAATAATTTATATATTATATTAATAAAACTATATTTTAATAATAAAAATATTAAAATATATTAGTATTATTATATTTTAATATAGCGGTAGAATATCTATAAATAAATATAATTTTTAAAAACTATATTTTTTTAAATAAATATATAAATATTATTAATATATTTTACTATTAAAGTATAATCTTTTATTAATAGAAATTCTAAAAGATTAGTATTATAAAATAAATAAAAAATAAATAAAAATAATAAATCTTAGATAATATCTACTACTATATTTTTTTTATTATTTTTTTATATAATAATAGTAGTTTTTTAATTAATAAAAAAAAATAATTTAATTAATAATTTTTATTAGTATATAGTATTTTTATAGATTATAAAATAAATATTAATATATTATATTATTATAAATATTTTAAATATTTATAATAAATAGATTAGCTATTAAATAACTAATTTACTATATAATATAAATTTATTTTAAAATTAAATATAAAATATAATTATAAAATCTTTTTCGGCGTCTATTTATATAATATTTTAAAAATAGTTTAAAAACTTTAACTATATAACTAATTTTAAAAATAATAATTAATTTAAAGATTTTACTAAATATATTAAATAAAATAATTAATTAATAATTTTTAAATATAATATAATTATTTTTATCTAATTTATAGATAATAATAATAAGTAATTAATAAAAATATTAAAAATAATAATTTATATTTAAATATATATTAAAAGAATATTTAATTATTTTTTTATAAAAGAAAAAGCTTATTAAAAAATTAGATTAAATAGTCTATTAAAATCGGAAGCTTTTTTAAATATAATTTATTAAATTATATAATATATTTTATTTAATATTATTTAAAGCGCCTTATACAGCTTTAAATAATTATTATTAATATTAATAAAATTAGCTATATTAATAATAAAAAATAAAATTTATTAAAAAAATTTAATTTTAGTTTTAGATTTTTCTACTAATTTTTTAATTAATAATTATAATATAAATATAAATATAGATTATAGATCTTCTAATATCCGGATCTATTAAACTAATTTTTAAAATTTTTTTATAAAATATTTTTTATTTTTTATTTTTTTTAATATAAATATTTTTCTATTTAATAATTTATTAATATAATATATTACAGGCTTAGCTATAAGTTTTATAATTTATATAATAGTTTAATTTAATTTACTATTTTATCTACTATATATAGTATTTTAATTTTTTTATTTTTTTAATATAGCTAAACTATATATAGTTTATAATAATTTTTATTAATATAATAATTTTAGCTATAGTAGTTAAAATCTTAATAAAAATTTTTACTACTATATTAATAATAATTAGTTAAACTAATTAATTTATAATTAGCTATAGTTTTAGATATTAAATTAATTTATTTTTATAAATTTATTAATTAAAATTAATTTAATTTTAATATTTTATTATAAAGACGGGCGCCAGGTTAAAGTTAAAAATAGTATATATTAATATATAATCTATTTTTATTTATTAATTTTTCTAAAATAAATAGTAGTTAAAATATTTTCTAAGCTACTATATAGTCTATATTAGATTAATAATAATATAAATATTATTTTTTTTATATATAATTATTTTTTTTAATAAAAATAGTTTAAAATTTTTATTAATAATAGTATTAAGTAGCCGACTAGCTATATTATTAGTATAAATATATTTTAATAAATTTTATAATAGATAATATAAATTAAAATTACTAAAAATTATATATTTATTTAATTTTTATAAAATTATTATAAATAAATTAAATATTAGATTTTTTTTTATAAAAATTTTTATCTTTAGATTTAAATATTAATTTAGATTTATTAATTTTATATTAATTATTATTTTTTTTAAACTAATATATATTATAAATATAAATATAATTCTTTTTCGGAATCTATAATATAAAAATATTAAAAAATCTTAATTAATATTAAATTATCTATATTTTTAGATTAATATATTTATTTATAAAAAAATAAATATATAAAATAAATTTTATATTTAATATTAGTTTTATAGTTAAATAAAAATATTTTTTTTAAAATCTAAAAATATATAGTTAATTAACTGCTGTAGTAGTTAATTTAAAACTTTTAAATAATAATAAACTTTATATTTTATATTTTTTTTATTAAAAAAATATATTATAATATTATTAGATTTCTAATAATTTATTTATATAATTTTAAACTGTTTATAATAGCTATTTATTATTAAAATTTATAAAGAATTTAATAATATTTAAAATAAAAGTACTAAATTTATTATTACTATTCTTATCCGGAATAGTAAACTAATTATAATATTAATTATAATATTAAATAATAAATTTAGATATATATATAATATTATTAAAATTAAAAATTAATATAGTATTAGTTAATATAATTTAAATAATATTAATTAATAGGCTTCGGCTATAGATATTAATTTTTATAATTTTTTAATTATATTTTTTATAATAATATTTTAATTTTTTATTTTAATTAATATTAATTATAATTTTAACTTTTATAGCCGAAATAGTCTTTAGCTTTTTTATAATTAATTTATAATAGTTTTTATTATAAATTATTATTATTTTAAATTTTATTAAATAGCTATAAATATATTATAATTAAATAAATTTAAAACTTATTTTAAAGTTAATTTAAATAATAGTATTATTATTATTAATAAAAAATTTAATATATAATATAAAAATATTTAGCCGGCGCTGCCGAATAGTTTTTAATTAATTTTTTTTATATAAATATAATTAAAAATAAAATATTTTAATTTATAGTTTATATATTTAGTATATATTTTATTATTTTTAAATATATAGTCTAATAATTTATATAAATTTATATAATATATATAAATCTAGTTTTTTTAATAGTATTATTTAATATAATTATATTTTTAATATTTAAAATACTATAAAAGCTGCTAATTATAATTATAATAGCTAATATTATAATATCTACTATTAAATATAAAGTCTCTATAAAAAAGAATATTTACTATATTTAAATTATTAAATTTAATTATTAATATAAAAAATTTATTTTTTTAAATAATAGTTTTTTAAAGCTGTATTTAACTAATATATATAATTTTAATAAATATTATAGCTAAACAGCTAATATTAATAGTTTTAATTTTTTTAATTAAATTTTTTTATTATTTTATAAAATTTTTATAGTTAATATAGCCGATATTTATACTATATATTATAATTAAATATTTATATTATTTAATTATTATATTTAAATTAAAAATTTTAATCTAAAAAATCTATATATAAATAAAATATTTTAGATTTTTAAAATTATCGGCTATAAAAACTATATTACTATTAAATAATATAAAGCCCGCCAGAATCTTATAGTAAATAATTATTTTATTTTTTATATTAATAATATTTTTATTAATATAATCTATTAGAATTTTATTATTATGATATAGTAGATTAATTATAATATCTATAATTTTTTAAATATAAATAATAAAATTCTTAGTAAAAGCTAACTATATTAATAAGCTATTTAAGCCTATTAACTTATCTGTAGTATTAATTATATTAATTTAAACTTTAATAAACTAATTATTTATAATGTAATCGGTAAGCCACCCGCTATAGTAAGCCACCCGCCACCCGCGCGCGTCAGTCTCGCGTTTTTAATAATATAAAGTAATTTAATTATTAATAATTCCACTAAATATACTTTAATTATTAAATCTTTTAGTAGAATAAAAAGACCGAATCTGTCTTATTATCGAGGCTATTTAAAAGGGCGAAATTCCTTTTATAATAGAAGTAGTATATATATTTTAAATTCTATATTTAACCCTATAAAAACGCCTGTAAAAAGTTAATATAAAATTAAATAAATATATCAGCTTTATAAAATTAACTTATCTTAAAGAAAAGGCTTTAAAAAATTAAATTTTTTTACTTATAAAGTATAGGCTTTATTTCCAGCTATTATATATTCGGAATATAGTAATAATTCTTCTATAAAAACAGGACTTGAATTTTATAGTTTTTATAAATAAAAAATAAGTATACAACTTTATTAAATATACTCCGGAGTTGAAGAATTAATTTTCTTAAAAATATTATATTTAATATATAAAATACAAAGATCCAAAGCTTTTAACTAAATAGTTTAACTGTATTAAAGCTGCTAAAAAGAAATATAGTATTTTTAATTAAAATATATAAAATTTTAATAAAACCGGCTTTATTATAGAAATAGTAGCTATAGTCTATATAGTTATATAGTCTAATTATATAAATAAGCCGTTTCTTATACAGCTAGAAAATTAAAAATAAATAATTTTAATTAAATATATAAACGCCGCCGATATAGTATTATTACTATATTTAATTTTTAAAGATAAAATCTATATAAAGATATAGTATTAAGAACTTTTTTTATCTAATTAGTATATTAATTTATTACCAAATAGTTGGACTTTTAATAATATTAGTTTATATTAGCTTTATAAATATTTTATTTCTTTTATTAAAGATCGGCAAATTAAATAATATAGTTTTTTAATTTTTAATAAATATAACTTTTATTTAACTGCTGATTTTAATAATATATATAGTTAAAATAGCGTTATTTCTATCTATATATCTTTATACTTTTTATATTTTTATTAATTATTTAATATTATTTACTTTATACTATTAAAATAAGTATACAGAAGCTTAGTAGAACGGCTTATTTACTAGAGTATTTAATATATTAATAAAATTAATTTTTTAGATATATATCTAGAAGTATATTTTTTTATCTTTAAAAAATTAACTATTTATAATATTTTTAAGGCTTTAAAATTAGTTTTATTCTAATTAGATAAGATATTTAATAGACTAATTATACAGCTCCGTAAATCTACTTTAATCGGTAGTATTACTATTATATTAACTATACTAAAAACGCCTAAAAATATAAAGTAATTATAAAAATATAAAACTATAATTAAAAGGCTTTTTTATAAATATATAATTAGCCTGTTGTCGCAGATAAAAGCAGTATTATTCTATATTATAAAAAAATATAAAATTATCTTTAACTGTACTGCTTTACTTAAATAGAAAATTAATAAACTATAAACTAGAATAAAAAGATAAAATACTAAAAATAAGAGATCTTATCGCCAAATGGCTGATTTAAATAGTTTTACTATTAATAAAACTAAAAACGCGTTTAAAAAAATTTATAAAGCTAAATAAATTAGTAGAAGTTAATTTAAAAAATCAGCTGCCGGTAAAAAATAATCTTACTGCCGGGCACCATCTCGCTGTAGTAAGTATAATATAATTAGATATATAAAACCTAGATATCCTATATATTAAAATACTAAATAAATATATTATTTTATTAATATAGTATATATAAAAGCTTTATCTTTTTATAGAAGGCTGTTTTGGTGGGCGCGGGTGGCGGGTGGCTTACTATGGCGGGTGGCTTACCGATTATATTATATAATCTAGAAATAGTAGTTATAACTATATAATAAATAATATTAATATATAATTATATTTTAAAGGCTGTTACAGGCGCTAAAATAGCTGTAGATTTAAAATTAAAAATATTTATAGTTTTAATAATCTATAACTACTAATTTATTTATATTTAAAAAATATTTTTAATCTTTTTAAAATTTTTATAAAGAGTATCTATTAAAAATATCTTTACAATCTAAGTAGTAAAATTAATAAAATTTTTAATTAATAAAAAAAATTAACTTAGATGGACTATTAGTTATTTTTTTTTATTTTTTTTTAAATTATTTAAAAATATTATTAATAATTATTATATATATATATAAATTTTTATAGTAGTAGTCGGCTCTAATTTAAAACTATATTAATTTTTTAAAAGATATTTTAAATAATATTAAGCTACTATATAACTATAAAGACTAAAAATATCGTTAAAAAGTAATAAATTAATTAAGAAAAGAGTTAGATATAACTTTCTTTTTTTCCAATTAATAATTTAATAGTGGCGTGCTGTTTGGTGTAGCTGGCGCGGTTTTTTTTTTCTAAACTAATTAATATTAAACTAGTTTTAGTTTTTATTAAAAAAAAATATTTAAACTATTTAGTTATAAAAATACTATTTTTTAAATAATACTAATTTTAAATATTTTAAAATCTAAATTAGTAATAATTTTTATTAATAATTAAACTACTATAAAAATCTATACTAAATTTTAGGACTAATTAAAATAAGTAATTATTAAATAAATAATTTATTAGCTTAATTATATATATATATTTAACTAATAAATATATTTCTAATAGCTTTTAAATTATAAAAATATATTTAATAATAAATTTATTAATAAATATATTAAAACTACTACTTTTAAAGCTATAGATTAACTAATAATTTTTATATTAGTTTTTATACTATAATAATATTTATAAACTATAATTAACCGATAATAAAAAATTAATTAAACTAGTAATTTATATAATTATTATATTTATTATATTTTTATTAATATAGTAGAAAATAAATATATTTTTAATTTATATATAGATTTATATTAGATATAGTTTTTAATATTAATCTAAATATTAATTAGTAAAATTATTTTAAATATATATTTAAATATTATTAAAGCTGCTAAATTAACTATATATTTTTATAAATAAAAATTCTAATTAATTAAATATATTTTTATTTAATATTTAAAATATAATTTTTATAGATAAAATATTTTTTAAACTAAAAAAAAACTTATTAATTTTTAGTATCTTTTTGTTGTTGATACGCTGGGCTGGAAGCCCTTAAGATGTGAAGACGTTAAGATAATATAATAGTATAAAGTTGTTATTTCTTAACTAGCTACACTATATAATATTAAATATAGTAGAGAAAAGATAGAAGAAATAAAAACAGAAAAAATAAGACGGGAAGAAGAAGACAAGATATATAATAAAGTAATTTTTTTATACGGATAATATTTTTATTACTTTTTTATATCTTTATTAAAATAATATAAGATATTATTATTACTATTATTATCTAAATTATTATTTTTAGTTAGTACTATTAATATTTTATACTTTGCAAAAAGCAATATAGTGTTTTTTTTTTAATATCGGTATTTTTATTTTTCTTATCTATAATATTTTTAATAGTATTTTTAAAAAAATTAATAAATAAAGTAAATTTTTAAAATACTATTTAACAGCTTATAGCTATTTTATTTATTTAGTCTAATATTATAATTACCGTAGTTAGATTTAGAGTAAAAAAATATTAGTTATTTATAAAAATAATATTTTATTATCTTTTATTTTTCTAATCTATATTAAAAACTTAATTAATAATTTTTATATTAAACTACTTTTAATTAATATAGCGGTAAAAATAGTTTTAATTTTAATTATTTTATAATTTAAATATTAATATAATATATTTTTTAATTATAAATTTATCTAAGCTCTAAAATTTATTAATTCTATTCTATATTATATTATTTAAATTTTAATAGCTAATATTTTTTTAAAATATAATTTTATCAGCTTTTTATTTAAAAAATTTTATATATTTATTTACAGCTAAAAATATCGATATTTTTTTTTTATAATATAAAATATAGTAAACTTTACTTTAGCGGTTTTAGATATATTTATTTTAAATATATTTATTTTAGATATATCTATTTTAAATATATCTGTTTTAAATATATCTATTTTAAATATATCTATTTTAAATATATCTACTTTAAATATATCTATTTTAGATGCGTCCTTTGACTTTAGTAGTCTAAAACTAATATCTGTTTTATAAAATATATTATCTAAACTAAGATTATTACGGCTAAATATTTAAATATCTAAGCTAAAATTATTACAGCTAAATATCTAAAATTTTTATATAATTATTTTAAAAAGTTGCTGAATTTTAATTTTAATTATTCTTTTTATCTAATTAGTTAGAGATATTTTAATTATACTAATATCTATAGTTTTTATTAGTATTTTAAGCTTATTAATATCGGTAATATCTATAAGCTTAATTATTTTAATTTTTAAAAAATATAATACGCAGTTAATAGATAGCTTAGAAATAGATTAAATAAGATTTTTTTTTATTATTAGAATCTATACTTAGTTAAATACTAAGTAGCTAATTATCTCCGTTTCTATATATATTATTATCTAATATATTAATTAATAATTTAAATAAAATTTAATTTAAAAATACTAAAAGAATTATTTTTTTATTATTTTTATTATAAATATAAATTATAAAAAAATTATTATTATAAAAGCACCAGGCGTTTATTCTACTTTAATTTATTTAATTTAGCTTTTTTTATTATTATAGTTTATAGTATTATAGCCTATTATAGTTATATATATTTATATTTTATTTTAAATATTTTAAATATTCTCGGATTTTATAATATAATATCTAATTTATATATTATTTTTAAAAAAACTATTAGTTTTTATATTTTACTATTCTATTAGAAGTAATAATTACTAAAAGCAGCTAATTTTACTATAAAAAATATATTTTTTATATATAATTAAATACTATTAAAATCTATAAATATAGATAACTATAATTTTATCTATTAGTACTTTTTCTATTCGGAGTAGATTTTTATATATAAAATCTATATTATATTTAGCTTATTTATTTATTAATAAAAATTTATATATTATATAAATAAGCTAATTAAATAGGTATATATTATAAAATAGTTATTCTTTAAAAATCGGATTTTAGTATTCTACTATTAGGGGTCTTTAGATCTAAGCAGCTTAATTATATTTTATTTATTTTATTTTATTATTTTTTATTTTTTTAAAAATAAATATAATTAAATTTTTATTATTAAGCTTCTAAATCCTAGTATAGATAGTCTTTTTATTTACTATAATATATTACTTTTATAGCGCCGGAAGTATACTATTTAAAAATATAATAATTTTAAAAATAAATAAAAAATCTAATATAATAGATATTAATAAAGTATAGAATAGATATATTAGAATATATAGAATAAGAAGAATTAAAATATATTATAAAGTTTAGAAAATAAAATAAAGATATAAAAAATAAAATAAAAATATAGCAGAGATATAGAACTTAGTAGAAAAAAAAAGAATATATAAAGTAAAAAGTAGATATAGTATTAAATAGTTTAGAAAATAAGATAACTAGATAGAATAAATAATTAAAATATTAATAAAATAAAAAAGATAATAGTTGGGGTATTAGTAAATAAAAAAGATAATTTTTAGTATTAGATATAGCTTATTTTAAACTTCTTAATTAGATCTACTATATCGATATTTTTTTTATTTATCTATTTATTTTTTTTAAAACTATATTATATAAATTAAATAAGATATTTAATTATTTTAAAATTATCTTTTTTTAGTCGACTATATATTAGTCTATTTATAAAAATATATTTAATTTTATATTTATTTTTTATATTTCCGTCTTTTTATATTATAGGCAGCTAAATATATTATTAGTTATATAAATTTTTAGTTTTAGATACCGGTTTCAGCTGCGCTATTAAAACTACTAAATATATCTATTAATTTAATAAAATATTTAAATAATAAATAAATCTTCTAATTTATTCTAAAATATAAAGTAGACCGATATATTAATAACTAAGTTTATTTTTAATAATTTTTATTTTACTAATTAAAAGACTATAGCCTTTATAAAATCTAAAATATATTTTATTTTTAATATTAAATTTTATAGGCTAATAATTTTTATTATAAATATACTTTATTTATATAACTATAAATTTATATATTTTTTTAGTATTTAAATATAGCTTAAAGTATTAGCTAATAAATAGAAATCTAATCTATATTTATAGATTATTTAAAAATATTTTATATATAAGATTATATAGACTTAATTTTATAGCTATACTAATAAAACTATTAATTTAATTAATAATTTAAAATAAAAATTATATTTAGTAAATTTAATAATCTTATATATATATATATTAAAATATAATTTTAATTATTTAATTTATTTTTTTTATTTATCTATTTATCTATAAATAGTATATAATAGAATAATATTATTTTATATTTAGTTTTTTAAATATTTTAAATTAAAAATTGCTAAAAAATCGGGCATTATAGTTAAATATAAAAATATAAAATAAGCTTTAATTATATTCTTAAAAATATAATATTAGCTAATATTTTTAAAAAAATATAAACTATTATATATATCCGGATATTAGATTTATTTATTTTATAAACTTATTAATAAAAACTATAAACTAATTATATTTATTTAAAATATCTATATTTATAGTATCTATATTTAAAGTATTTTTAAATTTATATACTAGTAGATATTTAATAACTAGTAGACTAATAATAAAATTAATTATTACTATATAAAATAAAATAGCTAATAAAATAATTAGTTAAAAAATACTAAAAAATTTATATTTTTATATATAGTTATATAAATATTTAAAATAATAATATATATACTTATTAAGTATAGTATAGTTTTAGTATAGTATAAAATCCTTTAGTATAGTAAGATATTTATTAATTTTTTAGTATTTATATTTATTATATATTATATAAAAAAGCTTCTCTATAAAATAGTAAAGTATATATAGTTAAAGCTTTTAGTATATTTTATCTATAGGGTCTATTATATCTGTAGGGCCTATTATATTTTTAAATATATAAAGTAGGCCGTCTTTAAATATATATAAAAGAGTTGTTTTAGAATTATTTTATAGTATCTAAATAATATAAAATATTTTAATATCTTTTAAATAGACTGTATAAATATATATTTTAAAACTTTTTAATAGTAAAATTAATAAAATACTATATTCTACTATTTTATAATAATATATTAGTTAATAGATATTTAAATAAAATAGTATAATATTTTTTTTTATAATAGCTAATTCTGCTTTAAAAAAATTATTAAGATTAAAAAATATATATAATATATTTTTAGCTGAAAAATAAAATAGTATATTTATAAAACTATTTATTTTTTCTAATCTATAATATATTTATAAATAATATTTTTATATAAACTAAAATATATAAATAAAATAAAAATTTAAATACTTTAGTATTATTATATTAAATATTATTTTTTAGATAAGTCCGATAGTACTTATATAGTTTATATATATTATTATTAATATATAAATAGCTTTAAAATAATATTTTATTTTTTAAATTATTTAAATAAAATAAAATATTTTAAACTTTATTAGCTAATAATTATATTTATAAGCTATAAAAAATCTATTAAAAAATAAAATTAGTTATATTTAAATATATAAAAACAGTTTTAATAGTTTATATAATTTATTTAAATTAATATAATATAAAATAGTACTATATTTTTTATATAAGGCGTCTAGATTAATATATAATTAATATTTAGATTAAAAATATACTAATATTTTATTTATATTTTTATTAAACTTTATTTATAGATTATTAAAAATAGTAAACTTATTAAATATTAAAATTTATATAATATTATTAAAATATATTTCTCGGCTTTAATCTTTTTAGCTTAGTAAATTTTTAAAAAATACTATTTTTTTATTTTAAAATAATTATATATAAATAATATACTATAGTATTTAATACTATAAATAGCTTATAATACCGAAATAGTATTTTAAAGCTAATAGTATATTAAAAAATAAAAAAAATTATATTACCGCCAGCTTTTTTTTTAGAGTAAATAAGCTAAAACTATTAATTTATTAATTTAAAAACTATATAAATAAAAAGATTATAAAAATTTTAAAAAGCTTAAGCTTTATATTTATTATCTTAAAATATCTAAATATTTAATATAAATATTTAATATATATATTAAGATTAACTAATATAATTATTAGATTATAAATATATACTCTGTAAAATATTTAAAATTTTTTAAAATTAAAATTTATCTATTTCTAGATATATAAAACTAAATTAATAAATTCTATAATTATAATATAAAAAACTTTCTAGCCTTAATATATTATAATAATAAAATAATTATAATATATATATTTTATAAATTATTAATAAAAATATTTATAGATATCTACTACTATAATATATATATATCCAGCTATTAGCTGAATAATACTATTTTATAGTAGAATTAAATAAAAATTTAAAATAATTTTTTTATTTATCTTTTATAAACCTACTACTATATATTTTTTTACTATTTTTATATTTATAATCGGATTAATTACTATTTTCTAAACTATAAAAATAAAATATATAGTTAAAGTATAATTTTTAATAAAAAATATTTTATTTTAAATATATAAAAAATTAAATATTTTATTAATAATTTTTTTATTCTATTTACTAACGCGATATATATATAGTTTAGATATTTTAATATTTTTTTTTATTAGTATTTTTAACTATTAGTCTTTAAATATATATACTATTCTAATATTAGACTTATCTAGTTTAGTTTATATATTATATTTACTAATTATTTTTATAAAATAGTAAATAGTTTTAGAATTTTTATTATATATAATTTAGTTTATTAGTAATATAGTAGTATTTTCTAAAGCCGAATATAAAAACTTATAGTTTTTAATTATTTTTAGTTTTTTATCTAAGTATTCTATAGTTTTTTTATTATTAATTTTACTATTTTAATACTAACAGTATCTTTAAATATTTTTTTTCGTCTTTTTTTATCTAGGGAAAATTAGTTTTTTTTATAATTAAAAACTTTTTATTATAACTATTTCTAAGATCGGTAGTATATACTAATTAATTTTTAATATATATTTAATATATATTTTTTAATAAAAAGCAGATAAAATATTAATATTAGCGTCTATTAAAACTAATTAAATTAGTATATTTTAACTTATCTATATAGTATAACAGCTATTTTAGATTATACTTATCCGGATAATAAACTAACTTTACTATATAATTTTCTACTTAGTATATAATAGTATATTTATTATCTAAAACTACTTTTATTTTAATATATTTTACTACTATTATATTATATAAAATTTAATTAGTAGATTATATAAAGATAAAATCCAAATTAATTAAATATATATAAATTATAAAATCTTTTTATAATAAAAGTTTAAATATATAATTTATATTTTTTAGTAGTTTTATTTTTATATAAATAAATATATATACTATATTATATATTAATACTATAATATACTTAGCTAAATAAACTAGTATATTAATCTATTTTTTAGCTTATATTTTAATATTAATTAGTATATTATTATAGTTTTTTAAATATATTTTTTAATAATAATAGTTAAGTAGAATATTTTTATAGCTAATTATATTAGTATTTATAAATATATTTATTTTAAATTTAGAATTATTTATAATAAATATTTATATAGTAATATAACTATATTAATATTTAATATTAAATAGTTTAATTAAAAAACTAATATTTTTTTATTTTACTATTATTTTTAGAAAATATATTTAAAAAATATTATATTTATTTATAGTATACTTAGAGCTAATATTTATAATATAAATATTTTTATTAATAAAATAAAATTTAATATTTTTAATACTTAAGATAAAGACTTTACTAATTAAAATTAAACTATATTTTATATTTAGATATATTATTTAAAAGTTAGTTTTTTTATTAAAATCTACTATTATAATAGCGGCTTACTATATATAAAGTATATTAATATTAATATTTTTTTTATATCTAGTAGAGATAAATATATTATTAAAAAACTTAATATATTTTAATATAGTATTTTTTCTTATAAATAATATAATATCTAGAGGTATTAATAAAGGCTCTTTTAAAATATTATTATTTTTAATCTAAGAAAATTCTATTTTATTATTTTTATATATTATATTCTGCGTCTTTATACTCTCTATTACTAAGTAGGGACTTTACTATAGTCTTATCTTAGGGTCTGTAGTCTTAGATATAGACTTTGTTTTAAAGTCTGCAGTTTTGAATATAGACTTTATTAGCTGTAGTATACTTAATATAGGATTTTTAAGCATTTTAAAAAAGTTCTTTATTTTTATATTTTTTACTTCTATATATAAAATATATTAATATAGTTTATTATAAAATATAAAAGTAGTATAACAGCAGTTATAGATTACTATAAATTTATTAGATTTATTATTATAAAAAAAAATAAAATATATATAATTATTTTTATTTTTATAATTATAAATCTAATCTTTATATTTAATATTATAATAGTTACTATAATAGGCGTTAGTCTAGTTCTTATAATAATTATATCTATTATTAAAATATATATTATTAAATTTATTAAATATAGTAGAGTTGGTTAAAATAGTATATATCTAAGCTTAACTATTATTATAAATAAATACTTAATATATTTATTATAGTTTATTTATATAATTCTAAAATTATTTTATATTTTTATTATTATTCGCGCCGGTGCTTTTAATTTTTATTTTATTTTAAAAATAGTCTACTAAAAGTAGTTATTTAGAATATAAAAACTACTACTATATTTATATATTATTCTATTTTTATATATTTTATTTATTTTAAAAAAAATACTTATTATTATTTTAATTATTAGTATTTATATTTATATTAGTAAACTAAGGCTTTTTAAAATTAAAATTATTATTATACTAATTATAACTATACTAGGATATACAGAAGCCCTTAAAAAAATAATTATTATAATTACTATAATTATTCCTATATTAATCTTTCTAATATTTCTAATAGTTATTCCGGCCTTAATAGATATTGTTAAAATATCTTTAAAAGGATTATTCTTCTAAATAGTTATTATTATAGTAGTTACTGCCTCTGTATTAGTATTATTACTATATATTTTATTTATTATTTAATTATTTTTATTAAAAAGATATTTTACTATCTAGACGGCTAAAAAAATTAATTATAATAATAGTTTATATAGATAGATTAATATCGGCGGTAAGATTAGAATAAAGATATATCTATATAGATATTAACTAATTATAAATATTATTAATATAAAAGATTTTATAATTATATATAATATCTTAGATAAATATTTAAATAGATTTATTATAATATATATTTATCTATCTATAGTCTATAGTAGTTTAAAAATAAATAAATATTTAAATAGTATTAGATTTAAATCTAATATAAAGATCTTTAAGTATTCCGTTTTTTAAGAATATATATATATATATTTTCTTTATATTTACTAAGTATAAAATACTAGTTAAAAGCTGTATTTTAAAAATAACTAGTAATATTTATATATACTGCAGATTTTTAATATATATAAATTATATTCTTAATATAGTTAATAAAAAGATTAATATTTTTAAAATATATAATATATTTTTATTATTTAAAATACTAATCTATTTTTATATCGGAAAAAAAATAACTAATATTATTAAACTTTAAAGCTTATATATATTATACTGGCTGTTTTTCTTTATTATTTTTTCTATTATTATTTAGTTATTTTTAATTCTAATAGTTATATTTTATATATTTTTTTAATTATATTAATTATACTTCTATTTAAACTTATAAAAATATTAATTTATATTTTTTAACTCTACTATAATATTAGTAAACTGTAGTTAAGCTATATTATTTTATTTACTATTTAATAATTTATCTTCTAATCTAAGTATTTTATTACTAATTAGACTAGTGTTTTCCGTATTAATATTTAGCGTATTAGTATTTTTTATATCGGCATCTTTTATAAAAGGCGGTGTTAGAATTAGATTAAATAATATAAAAGAATTAAACAGTAAAGATATAGAAAAGAAAAAGTATATAAAAAATCTAATAAAAAATAAAAAGAAAAAAATATTTTTTTAGACTAATATTTTTTTTTATTACTATTTAAGTATATAGAAGATAGGCGCTTATTAAATAAAAAAGAAGATAATAGGTTTTCTATAGATATTCTTATAGTTAAAAAAATAGATATTTTTATAGTTAAAAAAATAAATATAAGAAAAAAAGCTGTAGAGCTGGAAAATACTGTAAATATAGATAATTAAATAAAAAAAAAAAACTTTATAAAAGTATAATAGCTTAGATTTAATAAAAATATATAGTATCTTTATAGATAATATAAATATTTTTAAAATTAACTATTTTAAAGTCTATACTATTTTAGGGCATCTTAATATTCTATTAAATATTTCTAAAATTAATTATCTAAAAGTTTATATTAGATATTTTAATATTTTATTAAAATTTTTTTATAAAAAGTTTATAAAGAAAAAAAATATTAAATCTTTTAATATTTAAAATTTTAATATAAAAAAATCTATAGTTTTTAGAATTTTAATAATATAATATTAATAGATTTTAATATATTAATACTAGCTGATCTTAATCTTATATATTTAAAAGATTTATTTAGATTAATATTAAAAATTAGCTATTTAATTAACTAAAATATATATACTATTTTTAAAAAAAAAATTTTATAAAATATCTAAATTTCTAAATAGCTTTATTAAATATTAAATAATTAATATTCTAGTTAGGCGGATAAAAAATAGTATTTATAGATTTTAATAGTTTTAAAATTTAAATAATATAAATTATATAGTATATTATATTTTTATTTAGCTGCTAAATATAGCGGCTGCTTAATATATTATAGTATATTATAATCTAATATTTAAATTTTATATATTTTAGTATTTTTATATCTATATTTTTCTGTATAAAAAAATAATAATATTATAAAATAAAAATAATAAAAGAAAAAAAAATAATTAAAATTCCGATTTTTATATTATTTAAAATATAAGTTTAGTAAAGAAAAAAAAATATTAGTATTTAAAAAAATAATTTCTAGTATTTTAAAAAAATATATCCGGAAAAACCTAGGATTATATTAGATATACTACTAACTTATTATTAATATACTGGGCTGGAAGCCCTTAAGATATAAAGATGTTAAGATAATATAATAGTATAAAGTTGTTATTTCTTAACTAGCTATACTATATAATATTAAATATAGTAGAGGAAAAACGGAAGGAACAAAGATAGAAGGAATAAGACAGGAAGAAGGAGGCGAGACATGCAACACTTTTTTTTAAAAAAATAGTAAAATAAATAATTTATTTTATATTATATATAAAACTTCTAAACTAATTCTAAAACTTAACTAATAATATTTTTAATATTATATTTATTAAAATATAACTGCTATTAGCTGTAAATTAACTATTAACTATTAATTAATCTATTAACTACTAATTAGTTTTTTTAAATAGTAAATTTTTATTTATTATATTAAGACTATAATAGCCGAAAATCTTTAAATTATTTAATAAAAAATATTAAAAATAAATTTAGATATTAAATTATATAATAAACTAGTAACTATAGTAGCCGCCGGTTAAAAAAAATAAACTATATATAATAAATATAAAAATAAATATATCCGGTAGCCGCTAATACTGCTAGTTTATAATATTAAAAAAAATCTATATAAAATATAAAATTATATAGACTATATAAATTAAATAAAAATTAGAAATTTAAAGAGAAAAATAGATTAATTAGCTAATTATTTTATTTATATATATAGATTTAATACCCCGACAGCTTATTTAGCCGCTAGACTAGGATCTGCTGCTACTCGGCTAATAGGGCTGATATATATATATATAAATAAATTAATTAATTAATTAATCAATTAATTAATTTTACTATTTTTTTTTGAAAAAATACTAAAAATTAATAAATTTTTTTTAGTTTAAAAAATATTTTATTAAAAAAAATTATATTTTAAATATTTAATAAGAATATATTGAATTAATTAAAGTTTTTATTTATAAAAATATATAGTTAATTTAGCAGCCGTTTTAATAATATTTAAATATATATTTAAAATAATTTTACTAATTAATATTTAGATTAGTATTAAAAACTATATTTAGTATAAATCTATATATAAACTAAAAATATATTTATTTTTTATTATATTAGTAAAAATATAGTAGATGTAATAGCTGTATAGATTATTAGTTTAATTAATTTTTTATTATTAATTAATTAAAATCTATAAATATTACTATATTATAAAATTAATATAAAAATTACTAATTAATCTATAGTTTTAAAAGTAGTAGTTTTAATATATTTATTAATAAATTTTTTATTAAATATTTTATTATAGTTTAAAAGCTATTCAAAATATATTTATTAGCTAAATATATATATATATTTTAATTAATAAATTATTTATTTAATAATTATTTATTTTAATTAGTATTAAAGTTTAATATAAATTTTTATAATAATTTAGTTATTAATAAAAATTACTATTAATTTAAGCTTTAAAATATTTAAAATTAATATAATTTAAAAAATAATATTTTTATAGTTTAATAATTGAAGTTTTTTTTAATTAAAACTAATATTAGTTTAATATTAGTTAATTCTATAAAATGTACTATATAAATATTTTTATAATCAATTAGTGTTGCGTCTCGTCATCTTGCTCCTTCTGTATTTGTTCCTTCTGTCCTTCCGTATTTGTTCCCTCTATTCTTTCTTTTTCTACTATACTTAATATTATATACTTATATATAGTTTAAGAAATAATAACTTTATACTATTATATTATTTTAATATTTTTATATTTTAAAAGCTTTTAGCCTAGTATATTAATAATAAATTAATAATATATTTAGTATAATTCTAGATTCTTCCGGATATATTTTTTTAAAATATTAAAAATTATTTTTTTAAATATTAATATTTTTTTTTCTACTATTAAGCTTATATTTTAAATAATATAAAAATTAAAATTTTAATTATCTTTTTTTTTATTATCTTTATTTTATAATATTACTATTTTTTTATATAAAAAAATATAAATATAAAAATATTAAAATATATAAAATTTAAATATTAAATTATAATATATTATAATATATTAAGCAGCTGCTATATTTAGCAGCTAAATAAAAATATAATATATTATATAATTTATATTATTTAAATTTTAAAACTACTAAAATTTATAAATACTATTATTTATTTATTTAACTAAAATATTAATTATCTAATATTTAATAAAGCTATTTAAAAATTTAAATATTTTATAGAATTTTTTTTAAAAAATAATATATATATTTTAACTAATTAAATAGCTAATTTTTAGTATTAATTTAAATAAATTTTTTAAATATATAAAATTAAAATTAGCTAATATTAATATATTAAGATCTACTAGTACTATATTATTAAAACTTTTAAAAACTATAGATTTTTTTATATTAAAATTTTAAATATTAAAAAACTTAATATTTTTTTTATAGATTTTTTATAAAAAAATTTTAATAAAATATTAAAATATTTAGTATAGACTTTTAAATAGTTAATTTTAAAAATATTTAATAAAATATTAAAATATTTTAAAATAGTATAAACTTTTAAACAGTTATTTTTAAAAGTATTTATATTATTTATAAAAATACTATATATTTTTATTAAATCTAAACTATTATATTTTTATAAAATTTTTTTTTATTTAATTATCTATATTAATATTTTTTAACTTTATAATTTTTTTTTTATATTTATTTTTTTAATTATAAAAATATCTATAAAAAATCTATTATTTTTTTTTATTTAATAAATATTTATTTTTTATATGCTTAGATAGTAATAAAAAAAATATTAATTTAAAAAAATATTTTTTTTTATTTTTTACTAAATTTTTTTATATACTTCTTCTTTTTTATATTTTTACTATTTAACTTTTTTATATTATTTAATCTAATTTTAATACTGCTTTTTATAAAAGACGCCGATATAAAAAATATTAGTATAGTAAATATTAATATAAAAAATATTAAATTAAAAAATAAATTATTAGATAATAAATAAAATAATATAGCTTAGCTATAGTTTATTAATATTATAGTAAAATTAAAAAATATAAATTAATATTTTTATAAGTTTAAATAAAAGTATAACTAATATAATTAAAAAAAATATATAAAATATAACTATTAAAATTAAAAATAACTAAATAGTAAAAATAAAAAAAATAATAAAACAAATAATTAGTATAATATATATAGGCTTTAAAATGTAATAATATTAATTATTTTTTTTAATATAAAAATAGATTAGTATTTTAAACAGTAAAAATATATTATATATTTTAAAAGTATTAATCCTTTTATTAACTATATTAAAAATATAGTTTATATATATTAAAAATCTATAATATATATAAATATTACTAGTTATTTTTAAAATATAGTTTTTAACTAGTATTTTATATTAGTAAATATAAAATATATATATATATATATATATATTTTTAAAAAATAAAATATTTGAAAATCTTTATATAAAATTTAAGTTTAATATTATTTAGATATTTATTTATTTTTAAACTACTATAAACTATAAATAAATCTCTACTATTATATACAAAAATAAAGGTATTTAATTAAAAAGTTGATTTTTTTATTAATTTTTAATATATTTTTCTAAATATAGGCTTATTTAATACGGAAAAATTTAATTTTTTTAACTATATAATTTTTATAGCTCTACCTATTTAAATAAAAAATCTATTAAAAAAAATACTAAAATTATATATTTTACTTTTATAAACTAAGTCTTTTATATTTTTTAAAAATTTAAAATTCTATAAATAGATTAGATTTCTTACTATAAATTAGTACTATTTTTAGTCTAAAATATTTATTTTCTAATTTTTAATAATTTTTTAAATACAGATTTCTATATATTTTTTATATAAATTATTTACTCTATTTTTACCCGGCTAATTTTATTTTATATAATTATTTTTATTTTAATAAAAAATGTTTTTTATTTTTTTTATAATCTATAATATTTTCTATAGCTTTATTTATTAATTTTATATATTTATTTTTATAGTCTTTAAAATATTAAAATAGCTATTATAGTTTATTTTATTTAATTAGCTAAATTTTTTTTAAATTAGTTTTTTTTATAATTAATACTACTGTTAATATCTGCTAAATAATTTTTTATATACTATATTAAATTATTTTTTAAATTAATATATATTTAAATTCTGCTTTAACTGCTATATATCTTATTTTTTTATTTTATTTATAATTTATTATTAATAGATTTTTTTATAGTATTATAATTTTTTTTAATACTAGATTTTTAAATAGTTTATTAAACTACTACTATTTTATTATTTTAATAAACTATAAAAAATATCTATTTTTTATTTAATTTTTAAATTTTTTTTAACTATTTAGATTTTTATTAATAATATAGTCTAATAATTTTTTTATTAAATTAAATAAGCTAATTTATTTATAGAAAAGATTTTTATACCGCTAAAAATAATTATATAATCTAATATAAAATATACTATATATTTACTATTTTTATTAATAATTAGTTAAATTATATAATCTTAGCTATATAGATATACTATATTTTTTCTATATAATTTTATACTAAATAAATAAATATATTTATAGCTTATTTATAGATTTTTTTATATTTAAAAAATATTATATAAAAGATAATATAATTTTATTTATAATTTATATATTTTTTTTCTTATAATTTTTATTTTTACTATTATTTTCATAGCCGCTAATTTATATTAAAAATTTATTATTATAATAATATAGTAGTATTTATATTTATAAATTATTATATTAATAAATATATTATTAATAAAAATATTTTAATAAATATTATAAATAAATTAATCTATTTATATAAACTATTAAAATATAAAAATAGTTATTTATTTTTTTTTATGTAGGTATAGTTTTATAATATAACATTTAGTAATAATATCTATATTTAATATAATATAGATTTTTTATTTTATATACTAAATTAATTAGTTAAAATATTTAAAAATATTAATTTATATATTTTAATATATTAGTCCGCGCAGAAACAGTTATATAAAATTAATTTATATTTTATATTAATTAATATTATATTAATATTATAAATTAATTTAGTAATAAAAAAAAATATAAATTATTAATACTATAATTTTTTTATTTTATATAAAATAGCAGCTATTATTTTAGATATAAATATTAATTATAGCCGCTATATTTTTTAAAATATTATTTTATATTTTTATACTATAAAAAAATAGCTATAATTAATTTATATTAATTTTTTTTAAATTTTTTATTTTAATTTATATTATATTTTTTTTTATATAATAATCTAGGCTAATACTAGAATCTATATTTTTATAATAATATTATTTTATATTTTAATAATAATTTAAACTATAAAAATAGCTGTTTAACTATATAAATATTTTATATATATTATATTTTTATTTATAAAAATAAGTTTAATATATTTTAATAAATTAGATATTTATAATAATAGTATTTAGTAGATCTATAAACTATTATTAAATAAAATAAATTAAAATAAATAAAATATAATTAAAATAAGTTATAGACTAATTTATATAGTAAACTAATAAATTTAATAATATATATTAATAATATTAACTTTTTAATTAATAAATTAGATTATAAAGTAGTTTTACTATTTAGCTATATAAATAGTTTATATTATATATAATAGTTTTTTATAATATTATAGCTATTATATAAATTTATAGTTTATTATTATTTTTAATTATTATAATAGTAAGTTTTTATTAGTTAAAAATTTAAAATAAATTATTTTTTAATTAGTTTATAAATAATCGGCCGAATCTTATTATTTATATTTATAAATTAAAAAAATAAAAATTATTTTATTTAATTAAGAATATTAAAATTTTTAAGCCGGCTCCAGCGCGGTTTTAGATATTAAAATATTAAAAATATAATCTATTTTATTATTATTTTATTTTTTTTTTAATAAATTATAATTAATTTTTAAATTTAAATATTATAAATAAGATTATTTCGGCTAAACTATTTAATTTAAATATAAAACCGGAGCTATATAAATTTATATATATATATATAATTTATAATTTCTATAGTTTATTATATAATTTTAAAATATTATATTATTTTAAAAATCCGGATATTAATAAGATTTTCTATATAAAATATTTTTTAATTATATATTAAAAAACTATATTACTAGAGAAAAATAGATATTTTTTTATTATTATTAGTATCGGCCTAGAATAACTTTTAAAAAAATAATTTATAATTAAAAAATTAAAATTAATAATATATAAATTATATTATATAATTTATTTTTTTATAGCTGTATTATTATATTAATATATAAATTTATTAGAATATTAAAATAATTAAATATATTATTAAATATATATATAAAAATCTAAATTATACTATACTATATTTTTATACTAATAATAAAATTAATTAGTATTTGAAAAATTATTATATTAGTCTAATAAAGACTATTATATATTTTTTTTATTTTTATATTTATAAAAAATATCTACTAATTATAATTTTTATAGTTTATTTTTTAAATTAATAGATTATATTATTTTTTAAAAATATAAATATATAGTAGATTATAAACTATTTAAAGTTTTTTTATAGTATATTAATAATTTTTTTTAAATAAAATATAAAAATAATTTAATTAGATTTTGAATAGATCTATTATTAATATATAAAAATATTTTAATACTTTATTTAAAATATAGAAAAAAATATAAAACTATAGTAGTTATAATAATAAAGTTTTATAATTAATTAAATATATTACTATAGTTTTAATATAAAAAAATAATTTTATTTATAGTTTTTTTTAATTATTAAAATAAATTTTATTAGTTTTAAAAATCTTTAGACTATTAATAATATATTTTATTTTATATTTTAAATAGTCTATCGAATTTTTAGTTTATTTAATAATAATAAAAAATAATATTTAATATTCTATAAAATAATAGTTTTTATATTTAAATTTATTTTATAATTTTTATTTATAATAACTTTATTATTTAATTTAATAAATAAACTACTAATATTATAAAATAAATTTAAAATATTATTTATAAATAATTTTATTTATTATATTTTATAAATATAAAAATCTTTAAATATTTTTAATTATAAAATTAATTATAGTTTTTTTTTATAGATAAACTATTTAAAACTAAAAACTATTTATTTATAAATTTTTAATTTTTTTTTAATTAACTAATAAAAATAAACTAAAAATATTATTGAATATTAAAAATTAGCTAATTAATTAGCTAACTATATTTTTAAAACTAAAAAGTTAAAATATTAGCTAAATAATTTATAATATATAGTTTTTAATATTATTATAACAGCTATTATATAAAAACTACCAGTCTACTATTTTATTTAAAATATTAATAATATTAAAAAAATATTTCTATACTATATTATATATAATAAGCTATATTTATTAAATAAAAAGATTATTTATATAATATTATTTAGTATAGCAGCCTCTTTTTTATTTTATAGCTATATAGTCTATTTTAAATTCTATATTTTTTTTAAATTAATTAAAATATTTATTCATTTAATTAATTTATAGTTTAATCTTATAACTAAGCTATAAAATATAGATTTAATTATTTAATATAAAATTTTTATATAGTACTACTATATTTTTAAAATAGTTTATTAAATATTAAATAATATTAAATATTATTTTAATAAACTATTTAGTAGTATTTTAATTTTTTTAATAATAATTTTATATAAATATTATTTATAGTAAAAAAAATATTATTTAAATATTATTATAATTTATTTATAATATTTTTTTTATAATAATTATTTTATATTTTATAATTTTATAAAAACTATTCTCTATAAAGAAATTTAAAAAATAAAATATATATTATATAATTAATTAATATATTATATAACTATAGTTTATATAATTAAATTAATTTATTTTTTAATATATATTAAATTAAAAATATTAAAAACTTTTATAAGTATATATTTTTTATAATTTATTTTTATTAAAATTTAAATATCGGCTTTTTTATTAAATATATAATTTTAATAATTTATAATATTTTTTTTAATAAATTTAATATTTATTATTTTAATAAGCTGCTGAATTAGATAATAGATATTTATATAATTAATAAAATTTTAATAAATAATATTAATAATAATATTAAAAAATTTATATATAAGTTTTTATATATTATTAATTTATTTAATTTATTTTTATTAATTTTATAGTTAAAATTAAATATATTAATTATTTATTTATAATATATATATATATCAAATAGTTTATATAATAAAATATATTTATTAATATAAATTCTATATCTATAACTAATTATAACTAAAATTTTAATTAATAATTATATTAGTTTAATATAGTTAATTTTATAAATTATTTTATATTTAAATAAAAATAAACTTTTATTTATATTTATTTATAGATAATTTTTAATCTATTTTTATTTTATAATAATAATTAATTATATTTAAAGCTAATTTTTATAAATTATAACTATAAATTTTTATTTTTTATTATTTTTATATAAATAATTATATATAATATTTTTTTATATAATAAATATAGCTAAGCTAATTATTTTTTATTAACTAAATATAACTACTATAAAAAATATTATATATAAAAAATTTTTTTAATAATTTTATAATTAATAAATTATTAGTCTAATAAAATATTTAATAAATTTAATTATTTATTTATTCTAATATTATATTATAAATTATTTTAATAATTTATTTACTATAATTTTTATATATTTATTAATTAAAAATTAAAAAATTTAATTAATTATATAAATAGCTAATCTATATTTATAATTTATTTAAAAATATAATAGTTTAAAAATCTAATTTTTAAATTATAAATTTATTTTTATTTTTATTTTTTTTTCCGGTTTATTAAAAAAGTAGATAATAACTATTAAATAATAAATAATAATAATCTAAATTTTAGGAGCTGTTATTATAGTTTTAATAATAATTATTATAAGTTAAAATATTATTATTATTTATTTTTAAATTATAGTAAAAATTTTTAATTATTAAATAATATTTTTAATAAAAAAAAGCTTTATAAACTATTTAGTAATTATATAATAATTTATTATATATTTATATAAAAATAATATTAATTTTTATTAATTTATAAAAAAGCTAAAAATAATAATAATAATTATAATAATAGTATTAGCAGTAGTATTAATAATAATAATAATAATAATAATAATAATAATAATGATAATAAAAATATAGATTATAGTTTATATTAATTATTATTTTTATTTATTTATTTTTTATAATTTAATTTATAGTAATAAAAATATTAAAAATTTAATAAATTAAAATAATAATTCTTATAAAATTTATTAAAATAGTTAAATAAAATAAAATAAAAATAATAAAAAAAAATAATTAAAATTTTAGTTTTTATATTATCTAAGGTATAAACTTAATAGTAGAAAAAAAATATTAGTATTTAAAAAAGTAATTTTTAATATTTTATAAAAATATATCTAAAAGAATCTAAAATTATACTAGATATATTATTAATTTATTTTTAATATACTAGGCTAAAAACCCTTAAGATATAAAGATATTAAAATAAAATAATAATATAAAATTATTATTTCTTAAGCTATATATAAGTATATAATATTAAGTATAGTAGAAAAAGAAAAAATAGAGGGAATAAATATAGAAGGATAGAAGAAACAAATACCTCCACAAACCCTTATACTATACCGAGGCCGCGCCATACTTAATAAGTATATATATTATTATTCTAAATATCTATATAACTGTATATAAAGATATAAATTTTTTAGTATTTTTTAACTAATTATTTTATTAGCTATTCTATTTTATATAGTAATAATTAATTTTATTATTAATCTGCTGATTATTAAATATCTATTAGTATATAAATTTAAAAATACTATAAATATAGATATTTTAGATATAGATATTTTAAATAAATATAATTAGCTTATAGTCTTTATTAAGAAATTTATAAAATAAATAAATCTAATATCTAAATATATATAATAGTTTATATTTCTTTAAAAATATTAGCTAGTATTATATTTTTAAAAATATAATTAAAATTTATTTTATATTTTTATATTTAACTACAACGCCCGATTTTTTAGTAACTTTTAATTTAAAATATTTAAAAAATTAAATATAAAATAGTATTATTTTATTATATACTATCTATAGATAGATAAATAAATAAAAAAAATAAATTAAATAATTAAAATTATATTTTAATATATATATATATAAAATTATTAAATTTATAAAATATAATTTTTATTTTAAATTATTAATTAGATTAATAGTTCTATTAATATAGCTATAAAATTAAATCTATATAATTTTATATATAGAATAATTTTAAATAATCTATAAATATAGACTAAATATTTATTTATTAGCTAATACTTTAAACTATATTTAAATATTAAAAAAATATATAAATTTATAGCTATATAAATAAAATATATTTATAATAAAAATTATTAGTTTATAAAATTTAATATAAAAAATAGAATATATATTAAAGACTTTATAAAAACTATAGTTTTTTAATTAGTAAAATAAAAATTATTAAAAATAAATTTAGTTATTAATATACCGGTTTATTTTATATTTTAAAATAGATTAGAAAACTTATTTATTATTTAAATATTTTATTAAATTAATAAATATATTTAGTAATTTTAATAGTACAGTTAAAACTAGTATCTAAAATTAAAAATCTATATAATTAATAATATATTTAGCCGCCTATAATATAAAAAGATAAAAAAATAAAAAATAAATATAAAATTAAATATATTTTTATAAATAGACTAGTATATAATTAACTAAAAAAAAATAGTTTTAAAGTAATTAAATATTTTATTTAATTTATAAAATATAGTTTTGAAAAAAATAAATAAATAAATAAAAAAAATATTAATATAGTAGATTTAATTAAAAAATTTAAAATAAGCTATATTTAATATTTTTAATTATTTTTTTTATTTATTAATACTTTAACTATTATTTTTTTATTTACTAATATTTTAATTATCTATTTTATTTAATTATTTTTTAAGCTTTATAATATATTTATTATATTTTTATTTTATATATTTTCTTTTTCTACTAAATTTTATATTTTTATTATATTTTTATCTTCTAAGCTTTATAATATATTTTAATTTTTTTTATTTTATATATTTTAATATATTTATTTTATACTTTATTAATATCTACTATACTAAACTTTTTATTAATTTTTAAAACTATTATATTTTTTAATAATATATTTCCGGTGCTATAAAAATAATATACTATAATAAATAAAAAAAATATTTATATTAAAATTTAAAAGCTTAGTAATAAAAATCTAATTATATTTATTTTTAAAAAAATAAAAAATAATAAAATAAAGTAGATAAAATATAATTAAGCTGCTTAGATCTAAAAATCTTTAATAGTAAAATATTAGAATCTAATTTTTAAAAAATAATTTTTTTATAATATATACTTATTTAATTAGCTTATTTATATAATATATAAATTTTTATTAGTAATTAAATAAATTAAATATAATATAGATCTTATATATAAAAATCTATTTTAAATAGAAAAAGTACTAATAGATAAAAATATAGTAATCTATACTTATAGGCTTTAATAATATTTAATTATATATAAAAAAATATTTTTTATAGTAAAATTAGCTACTTTTAATAGTTATAGCTTTTAATAGAATAATAAAATATAAAAACTAATAGTTTTTCTAAGAATAATATATAGATTAGATATTATATTATAAAATCTAAAAGTATTTAAAATATTTAAAATAAAATATAGATATAAATAATTATAATAGGCTATAATATTATAAATTATAATAATAAAAAAAAGTTAAATTAAATAAACTAAAATAGAATAGATATCTAGTACTTTTATAATAATAATTTTTTTATAATTTATATTTATAATAAAAATAATAAAAAAATAGTTTTTTACTTTTTTTAAATTAAATCTTATTTAAACTATTAATTAATATATTAAATAATAATATATATAAAAATAAAGATAATTAGCTATATAATATTTAACTAAATATAGATTTTAATAGTAAAAAAAATTTTTTATTTAATCTATTTTTAAACTATTTATTAGCTATATATTATATTTTTTAAAAATTAAAATAGTTAAATCTATAGATACTATTAATATAAATAAATTTAAAATACTAATAAAAACTATAGAAACTAAAATACTTTTAACTAATTAAATAAAAAAATAGTTAAAATTAAAGTTTAGCAGCTTTTTAAAATAATTATATAAAAATTTTAAATATTTAACTATAATTATCTTAGTCTAGATAATATATTTTATAAAATAAATATTAAATTTAAATTATTAAAATTAAAAAATATATTTAAAATAGATATATCTAAAATAGACGTATCTAAAATAGATATATTTAAAATAGATATATTTAAAATAAATATATTTAAAATAAATATATTTAAAATAAATATATTTAAAATAGATATATTTAAAATAAATATATTTAAAACTACTAAAATAAAATTTACTATATTTTATACTATATTTAAAAAAAAAATATTAATACTTTTAGCTATAAATAAATATATAAAATTTTTTAAATAAAAAGCTAATAAAATTATATTTTAAAAAAATATTAGATATTAGAATTTAAATAATATAATATAAAATAAAATTAATAAATTTTAAAATTTTAATAAATTTCTAATTAAAAAATATATTATATTAGTATTTAGATAAAAAAATAATTAAAATTAAAATTAATTTTACTACTATATAAATTAAAAATAATCTAATATAAAAATTATTAATTAAATTTTTAATATAAATTAGAAAAATAAAAAATAATAAAATATTATTTTTATAGATAACTAATATTTTTTTATTCTAAATCTAGTTATAATAGTTATAGTATTAAATTAAATAAATAAAATAGCTATAAGCTGCTAGATAATATTTTAAAAATTTATTTTATTTATTAATTTTTTTAAAAATACTATTAAAAATATTATAGATAAGAAAAAGAAGAACGCCGATATTAAAAAAAAGTATACTATATTATTTTTTATAAAATATAAGATATTAATAGTATTAAATAAGAATAATAATTTAGATAATAATAATAATATTTTATACTATTCTAATAAAGATATAAAAAAGTAAGAAAAATATTACCCGTATAAGAAGACTATTTATTATATTTTATTATTTTATTTTTTTTATATTTATTTTTTCTATTTTTCTATATTTATTTTCTTTATTTTTTTTTATTATATTTAATATTATATACTTATATATAGTTTAAAGAATAATAACTTTATATTATTATATTATCTTAATATCTTTATATCTTAAGGGCTTCCAGCCCAGCATATTAATAATAAGTAGTTTAATTTAGTTTTTATTATAAATTACTACTATAGTACTAATATTATTAAGATAACTACTACTATTAATATATATAAAAAAATAGTAGAAAATAGTAGAATATATTAATAGAATTTTTTTTAAAAATTCAGAATATTAATAGCTAAAGACTTTTATTATAAAAAGATTAGTACTAGTTTAATAATTTTAATAAATAATAATATATTTAAACTAAATCTAAAATTTTTAGTAAAATAATATTTAAAATATTTTAATAATAATATAGTTAAATTAGTTTTTAAACTATTAAAGCAGTACTTTTTAAAATAAATATAATATATAAAAAATAATATTTTATAGTAAAATAAAAAAACTATAATTTAAAAATAAATATTTTTAATAGTATATTTAATAAAAAGTAATAGTAGTAGTATATTAAAGTTTATTTTTAAAACTATTTATATAGTAATATAAAATATTTTTATTATATAATATAAAATTTTATATTAAATATTTTTAAAATATTTGATAATATTAGTAGTAGTTTTTTAAAATTTTTAAATATTATAAATAAATTATATAAAATATTTAAATAGTAATTTAAAAAAATTATAATATATATATAATATAAATTAATAGTTAATATATTTTAAATAAAGCCAGCTATTAATAAAAATATAACTGTTAGCCAAATAGTTTTAGTTTTTAATTAAGTAAAATAAATAATTTTAATAAGTTTAGAATTTAAAAAAAATTAAAAATAATAAAAATTTTATATTAATTTAACTATTATATTTATAATAGTTAAAAATGTATTTAACTATATAATTAAAAATATTTTTATTTAAAATAGTTTATATCTATACTATTATATAAGAAAATATTAATATTCGGTTTAAAAAAATATAGCAGTCTTAGTTTTAGTCCGTTTTAATTAAATTCTTTTTTATTAAATTAGAAGAAAATTATAATTTTAATTTATATAGTTTTTATTATATAATTCCGCCAATTAGTAGAGATATTTAGTTTAATTATTTTTTTTATATTTTAATTCTAATAGGCTAATTTATAGTCTATTTTTATTAGAAAAAATTAATATATAGATAAAATAGTTAAATATTTTTAGAAAAATATCCGGCCTAATTTAGACTAGCGCCTAATTTTTAAAAATTTTTAAAAGTTTTTCTTTATATAAAATTAAGATTTATTAGTACTAAAAAGATGCTTAGTTAATATTCTACTAAAATTTTTAAAAATTAAATATTAATTAAAATTATTACTAAAAGCGGTAATCGATATAAAAAAAATTAAAAAAAATCTAAAAAATATAGTCAGCTAATTTTCTAATTAAAAAAGTACTAAAAAAGCTAAAAATTATTTTCTACTATATCTTAGGCTAAATAGATTAAAAAATTAGTTAAAAAATAATTT